>BGPR01012497.1:0-14759 GCA_013235015.1 Araneus ventricosus
TTGAACCAAGCGAATTGTTAGTTAGCTGCGGGGCTTTAAAACAAGTTCAAATACCGTTGAACCAAGCGAATTGTTATTTAGATGCAGTGTTTTAAAACATGTTCAAATACCGTTGAACCAATCGAATTATGTTTTAGATGCTGTGTTTTAAAACATGTTCAAATACCGTTGAACCAAGCGAATTGTTATTTAGATGAAGGGCTTTATTCGTTTAATATGATTCAACGTTTCAAAAGTTCTAAGTGAACCCATTAGCTTGTGAAAATCGCAGGATGCCTCAGAAAACAGACGAACTTACAACCATCGGAAATCGCGGGATAAGCAGTCAAAGGGTTAAAAACACTGTATTTGAAAAATTAAAAGAACGCTAATAATAGTAATGCTTTTGTTTCGAAACTTCAACTATCTTCAAAACTGTAGTTGGAAATAATGGAACTGAACTGAGTAATAATTTATTATGATTATTAAAATTGATAATTTAAAGAACACAATTTTTATAATAATATATTCGATAAAATGTTTCTGTCATACCCATAGAGTAAGATAGAGAGAGCCTATAGGGTTGTAGTAGTGTTCCAACACTGAGGCACGCGAACGTTGGCAAAAACGAGTTTGCCAATACCGCTGGAAACTTCCGTCGTAATGTTATTCCTATGAAGTAAGCCTTACTTGCCGCGCGTCGAGCTGTCACTTTACATGAAAAATAGTCGTTTCGTGCTGTGCTTATGGGTGTACTGAAAGATCTGTCAAAGGGGGTCATTTTACATTTCATTGATTAGTTATCTGTATAATTTTTATTCTTATAAATATATATAAAATTGTTTTAAAATGATTTTGAATGCGTAATGTGTAGTGCTCATACTGCAAAATAACTGTAATTTTACTTTGTATAATGCTTGTAAAGATTTTTTTTTCTGGAAATAGTGTTATTTATAACTAAAGTAATAAGTACAAAAAAGCCTAAATTGACAGATTTGTTCTATCACTCACTAATGCAATTAAATCGAATGTTTTGTTTATTTCTGTACAATGGCGCAGTTTGGCTCTTTCCTTTCTGAAATTGGCGGGTTTTCTGAAATAAGCATAGTTTGTAATTCGAACTTTATGAGTGATTGTTTATAAAGAAAAAACCAATTCAGCTTGTTATAATTCTTCAGAAAAATATAAAAGCTAAATTTAGAAAAATTTATATAGTATATTAATTGCATTTAAGGTGTTTGATAATCTTAAAATCGTAATCTTGTATTTGTTTCTATCGTAATGCCTGCGGTGACTATATTTTATTTATCTCGCATGACTATTTTATTTATCTAAGTAAATAAAATAATACTTTCTATCAATGAAATTGTAAACTATTTCATTAATTGATTTCAAATTATTTAAAAACATTTCATCTTCGCATTTTTTAATATATGTTTAAAAAAAAATTTCAATGCCAATCGTAATTTGCGTTCAATGCGTTTCATTTTTAGATAGTTTATCTTATGTGTGACTGGACGAATTTTTAACCTCTTTTAATTAATAATACCAAAGGATGGTTTTCAAAATTTGCTTTGAATTGCGAATAAAATAATGAGATGCAATTTTCAGTTGTTTAAATGTTAAATGTGAATAATTAACACCCGATCGTATGCGTCAGAAAAAAGAAGCTGATGAGTATTTAAATGTCAAAAGGAGATATATTTCACATTAAATTAAAATAGTAAAATTATTTAATATGGATTAGGTCCATTATTTTTGCAACCTTTGCATATTATGATTATGTTTGTTCGTATTTACTGTCAATGCGTTTAACATTTAGTTTTGAGATTCAAAATAGTCTAATTAATTAATGCTTGCGTTGTTATATATAAGGACAAAATTGTATACTATCTTATAAAATAGAATTTATTGAAGTATATATATCTGTCTTAATTTCATTGGTATATTTTTTATGAATGCATTTCAGCTTTACCAAATATGTATTTCATAGAAATTTATGGGAGAAACAACTACGATGTGATAATTTCATATCAAATAACAGTACAAGAATTTGTTCGAGTGCTTCGGAAAGGAAGAGTTTGGAAACATATTTCAGAAACGGGTTATCTTTACTGTTATTTCCTTCAAGCTTAAAACCATTAAGTTTATGAAAACACTACTTAAATATATTTCATTTGATTAATGATAATATAATCCATTTAATAATATTATCAATAATTAATTAATTACTACTGATAAAAATCAAGACTTAAGTTATTTAAATATGATTTTTTTTACTGTGATTTAAAACCGATATTCAAGATAAATTCTTTCCCAAACATTTAATTTTATGAAAATTTTATGGCGAAAACTAAGGCCGGCGGCAAAAAATTTTGTTGCTAAAACTGTGGAAATCAGTCAGGGTACCAACCCGAACAACATATTAAAAAATTAACTCTACCCTAATTTTTGTGTCTGTTTTCTACTATTTCGCTGGACTAATACAGTAAGTTACTTTTCATTAGTAATTGTTCAGCCAAGTGCTTAAAACTCGCCAAACTAATGATTGAGAGCCAAACCATGGTAAACATGAACACTCGGTTCTCCCCTCAAAGTTGCCAATCTTGGAACCCGTCTGTGGTTTTGTTATCAATGGAGCGCTCTCTCTATGTAGTATCTTATACTCTAAGGTCATACCGTTATACAAAATATGTTTCCGTAGCAAATAATGTCAAAATGAACCAATTTTCACTAATGTCAGGAATATATTTAGTAAAACACACTCCTGAAGAAAATTTTAACAGTTTTCAAAAGTTATCACCCTATCTCCGTATTTGTTTTTATTGCATTACTAATATAATAGCCCAGACCTCTCGGTAACACTCTGACGTCATTAACAATAACACTCGAGCCATAGCACTGCGAGACGTTAAACAGCATTATTGCGTTGTTATCGAACCTAAATTTCAGTAATTTTAAATTTAAAAGATCGTTAAATTTAATCATTCTAATTTCAAATTTAATAGCTCTAAAACAGTGAAATAAAATTTTCTATCGGCTGATATAAAATGTATCTCGCTATGATCAATAGCTCCCGAGAAATTTTAAATTATATTAATCATATATTTCAAATTAATTTCCGTTTTTCAACAGAAAGTAGTAAATTACGTCAGTGGTATATCATGCGCGTGATATAGTTTGGACACCACGATGCATCTCATTATTTATTACAATCGTGATGATATAATTTGATAACATTTTTTGGCAACGTCTGACAAGCAGAGAAGTGCTTTCTTTTGAAACTAGATTTTCTATCTATCTAGATTATATCTACCAGATTTTCTAGATTTTTTTAGACCAAGAGGTTTTTTGAATAAAGAAATATGTAAATAAATATATATATATATTTAATGTCATAAAACATATGTTTATTTCATTTGTTTTCAATCAATATTAAACATTTCTCTCACATATATAACTGTTTGAACACGTCAAATTTGATGGGAAATCTCTCGAATGAAGCGGCAATTTGCACCCGCCATGGTATGACGGGTGATTTTCTAGTTATCAAGAACAAGCAAACCTTATTACTAATCTTGTAAATATATGATTTTTGCAGGAAAAGCAAGAATACACAAGTCATTCTAAACATGAAAATTTCCCAGATAGCAATTTTAGTTTGCAGCAAAGTTGCAGCAATCTTGCTCTGCAAATCAGCAAGCTTGCATCAAGTTTGGCACGGCAAGAGTGCAAGCTTGAAACAAGTTAATGCAAACGAGTTAGTCACCACGTGTCAAACATGTCACAAGCTTGTCGCGTCAAACTCATTGCAAACTATAGCATAAGTTATAATAGCATAACATAGTTATTAATAATAGATTTATTTGTTTTTAACGATATTCAAAGAACAACGAAAGTAAAAAAACTGTAGAAATAAAAACGTCGAAAAACGGGCATTTTATAGTCATACAAAGCCCTTATTAGCATGGAACCCAATTATTTTTAACTCACAAAGAAGTCGGGCAGCGGTTTAGCTTCAGGTACTCGCAACAATAAAAGCCGCTCTAATTAATAATTAATGAGCGCAAAAGTATGCATGGGCCCACGAACGCAGCGTCAACCCTTTCATCAAATGCACTTCATTAAAAATAAATCGATGGAAATAAATACAGTAGAGTCTCCCTACAACGAAGTTCTCCCTATAACGAAATTTTTAATCGGAATGTTAAATAACATTCAAAATATTCTCCATATAACGAAGTGGTTGTCTCCCTATAACGAATTTTTTCAGACCTTTATCTTTTCGATTTTCGTCATTTTTGAAGAAAGTTGCTAATTTATACGCTCACACGTGCCTATTTCTGGAACCACTCGCATTGTTCATTCCAGGGATAACACATAACAATAGAATAATATGTGCAGGGTACTGCAGTTGTGGGGACCTGGGTTTCTACAGAGGGAGCAACATTTCTACGGGTCGAGATTCCAAGAATTGGGGTGGAGTGGGGGTGGAAACAGCAAATGAATGTGACAATACGCATTTTATGTTTATCCGTACTAGTACATATTATTCTCTAAGTTGGCGAATTGTCTTCACTTTTGAGCATTTTCTTTATACAATAAAAATTAGTACAATTTTAACAAATTTATAATAAATATTACTTCATTTTTAATTGAAAGTAATAATTAAATATTTTTGAACTTATCGCACATACTAAAAAGTTTATAACATTTACTTAAATAACTGCAAAAATCTCTAATCTCCGTATAACGAAATTTTCTCTACAGCGAATTTTTCAACTGGAACCAAGCGATTTCGTTATAGGGAGATTCCACTGTATATGATACGTGAATCGGAAAATAAGCATCACGTGAACAGATCCACAGCGTCGTGTGAGCCAGAACCCTTTCTCTTCCTGTTTACAGCTCATCCTAATCGTCATTATATCTCTCCACAGATGGCGACCGAGGAACACCTGCGCCACGAAGCAACGGGTGTTCCGCGCAACGGAAGAGACGAGCAGAAAAAACTTCCTCCATTCGTCGAAAATAATAATCCAGATATCGACGGGAATCCTTTTTATAAGGCCCCGATCCTGGAGGAAGGCCGGTTTCGTGGAGCCTGTCTATTCCTGTCGGCTAATACCTGATGAATGGAAAGAGCCTTTCATTTACCACAGACAGGACAGTTTTTGTTTTCACCGAAAGTATGAAATACCACAATGAATTTGAGAAAGCATCTCGGAAGCCATTGCGCTTTCAGACCATTATTGTACGGATAAATGGATTCTCAACAATGGAGTTATCATACTGTTATATACCGGTGTTGAATGTAAAGCTAATGAAAAGATTTCCCTTCTAGATGAAATTTACAGAGAATCAACGTTTCAGTTTGCTTTCACAACCAGCGGGAGTGTTCTCCACTCAACTTTCTCGTATACTTCCCCAAAAAGGTGCCGTTTCTCCTTCCCCCGCGTGGCTAAAAAAATTCGAACCTACTGTTACCCAGCATCCAATGACTATCAGAAGGTTTTTCATTACAGTGATTGAAAAATATCTAGGTAAAGAATTCAAAGAGATCCGTACCGATTAAAACGCATCTATCGCATACTGCTAGGTTTCACTCTTGTCGTCTCAAGGACAAACTGACGGAATTCGCTCCTTTCGCGTGCACAGAAGATTACTTCCAGTACGCATGCGCGTGGAGATAGCGGATTGGTTTCAATGGTGAATTATACAGGCCGACAGATAGTCAACTCTTTGACGGATTTGGCCCAAACTTTTATACGGACCTACATTCATGACGATAAAACTGTGTACGAAATTTTATCCATCTAGCTATTCAAGTTTTTGAGTTATAGCGTTCGCATGACCGCGGACAGACAGACAGGCAGACTTCCCGAAGACGGATTTTGTCCAAAATTTGATAGAAACCTACAAATTATGTGTAAACACATACCAAATTTCATCCCCGTAGCTCTAATAGTTTTCGAGTTATCGTGTTCACAGACATACAGACACACATAATTCCGAAATTGTGTTTTTCGGAATCAGGAGGTCTAAAACGTGGAGATTCGTTAAAATCTCGAGTTCGAATTTTTTGATGGTTACAATACTTTCTTTTTGTATACTTCGTATACGAAAAAGTAAAAACCGCCCTATTCTATAGATGGCGTATCGTTAAAAAAAATCGGAAGCTTCGCCATTTCAGAATCATAAAAGCAAGAGATGTGAACATTGTACCAGCAAACATATGAAAATAATAGAATGGAAATATTTTCAGCACTTTACATATTAGGAACTTCTGTGAAAAGAGATAAAATTGTCATTCGTCCAAAATCCCATCGTTTCGATGAAGCATAATTTATTTTTAGCGAGGAATAAAAACCATAGGAAAGAGGCTATTTTTGTTTAAGTGATTATTTCTTTTACCTCGGCAAAAGAATGAAAACAATAATGTTATGGCAATGAGTAACGCTGTTAATACTAAAGCAACTTTAAAAATTAATGACAGTAATGGATTAGGATAAAAATATGGAGAGAATACTTTGGAATATTACTCGAAAGACGGGAAATATCTCACGATATTATTCGAACTTTGCGTAAAATGGCCAACGATTAAATAAAACCATTTATGAATTCTAAAACATCATCCACAATTCAAAAATGATAATTAAAACAAAGTTAAGCGAAGAAAAAAATGAATGCAAAATAATAAGCAAAATATGATGTTCCGCGGTAAAAAGATTTCGAACAGCCGTAACATGATAATATTTTAGGCGTGATTTTTCCGGATTCACTGAATCAGCCATTGCATCCTGTTCGCAACGGTTTTTCATATCTCGAAATTTACAGAAAGAATGTCTGTCTGTTTTATAGCAACTCTTTATAGTAATAGTTTCTTTCTTCCTTTTTACTTTCTCGTACACGAAGTCTACAAAGAGAAAGTATTGTAATCGCCAAAAAATTCGAACTCGAGATTTTGACGAATCTCCACGTTTTAGACCTCCCTGAGTCCGAAAAACACAATTTTGGAATTATGTCTGTCTGTCTGTATGTCTTATGTCTCTGAACACGATAACTCGAAAACTATTAGAGCTACGGGGATGAAATTTGATATGTGGTCTTTAAACATAATTTGTAGGTTTCTATCAAATTTTGGACAAAATCCGTCAACGGGAAGTCTGTCTATCTGTATGTCCGAAGTCATGTGAACACTATAACTCAAAAACTTGAATAGCTAGATGGATAAAATTTGGTACACAGTTTTATCGTCATGAATGTAGGTCCGTATAAAAGTTTGGGCCAAATCCGTCAAAGAGGTGACTGTCTGTCGGTCTGTATAATTTACTATTGAAACCAATCTGTCATCTCCGCGCGCATGCGTACTGGAAGCAATCTTCTGTGCACGCGAAAGGAGCGAATTCCGTCAGTTTGTCCTTGAGACGGCAAGAGTGAAACCTAGTAGTGTGCGATAGATGCGTTTTAGTCGGTACGCATCTCTTTGAATTTGATTCTTTGCCTAGATATTTTTCAATCACTATAATGAAAAACCTTTTGATAGTCATTGGATTCTGGATAACAGTAGGTTCGAATTTTTTTAGCCACGCGCGGGAAGGAGAAACGACACCTTTTTTGGGGAAGTATACGAGAAAGTTTAGGGGAGAACACTCCCGCTGGTTTTTCAATGAACTATTTTTGCATCAAGCAATTTACAGATAGTGTGCCAGTTTTAAAACATTATCATGCAAAACATAGTTATTAATTCGAATATCGCGAGTGCTTTTATCTCTGCAAAAGTGCGGGGACCTGGTGGCGGAGATGTTTCAACGAACTTATTCCAATTTCAACGAACTGCGATGGATGTGGGCCTGGTGTACGTTCGCTTTGTCAGAAACATTCCACACACTTAAGTGGATATTTCGGGCGTAGGCTGCCCGCTCCAATGTTGGCCTCGTTTTCTGACCGCGATTCGAAATTACGTTCTCGACCGCCTTTTTTGCGCAGCTTCAACTTCAACAACTCGGGCCGGCTGACCTGGCCATGAAAGCGTACAGTTCTCGTTTTTGTCTTTACGCAACCTCAAAAACGCAACGAACTAATAAGTAATTGTCTCAGCAAATCAACTTCTAAAAAAGAAAACTCCCACTTTGCTGCATTATAATCACTTTTCGCATTTGTATGTCACAACGCGGAGAATGATGAAATTATTTTAAAGTGATGAACGGACATTTTCTTTTTCCTTTAAAGGCTTTTATGAACCTACTAGCTGCATGGCCCGGCGTTGCACGGGCTATCTTGAATAATTCGTCATTTCCTGGCGGAGAGAAGAAGTGAGGTCACGTGACACATGCCCAACATTCTCTTCTAAATAAAAGGAAAGAGTGGTTCAAACATTCCGTCTACACAACGCCATCTATATTGCATTGTCGAGGAATCCATATTGCATTGCTGCTGTTTTCAACAATGAAACAGAAACACGCTATTAAATATTTGTTTAAACAATGAAAACGGTTTGAATTGCGCTGTAACAATGAAAAGTACTGTTGTAAATTAGTTTTTAATTAATATCGTTTTTATTAATTAAAATTTCGAAAGTTAAATGGTCCAAATGGATTCCTTGGATTATTCCCCATCTTTTGGTACTTTCCGTGCGCTTCTCCGTCCAGCGGTTAGTGAGAAGATAGCCTCACTCACTCGCATGCATGCATACATACATACACACACACACACACACACACATACAGTCGAATTTTAATAGTAACCTTCGGCGACTAATATGATAAATCAATTAGACTAATTCAGCTTTGATGAACCTATTAGCCACCTTCGGCGACCAGCTTGTATATATATAATTTCAACTGAATCTCTTATGAATAAATTGATATTCATGGTTCCCTTAACAAAGTAATTTTATATTTTAAATTTTCAGAGACATTTAACCCATTTTCTTTCAGTAGCCTTGCACCTATTCTGTTCGTTGTCTGCACGAACGTCCCTAATGGAGCCTAGTATCTGTCTGCGTCATGCAGCATACAATTGCCCGTTGTCGGCATCTACTTCACTCTCTTGTTCCTCTTGCAAAATATGCATTTGATTTTAACTTTAAAATGTCGCGGCACATTTTACGTCCAGCAGCATATTAGGCGTATGAAATTATGCTGATTAAAGCATACCATTAAACATTAAAATATTAACTTAGCTTTCAACAATGAAAAAGA
This sequence comes from Araneus ventricosus, assembly GCA_013235015.1. Lineage (NCBI taxonomy): Eukaryota > Metazoa > Arthropoda > Arachnida > Araneae > Araneidae > Araneus > Araneus ventricosus. The sequence continues at coordinate 9,183 of BGPR01012497.1, forward strand.
AACATGCAAATAAATATTTATTTAAGCAAAGGAAAACGGTTTGAATTGCGTCCCAACAATGAAAAGTATTGTTGTAAATTATGACAAAAAATATTTTTAAAAGGTTATTAAAATTGAGGAAAAATTGTACGGCAACTTAATTAATATCCTTTTTTAGTGCCCATGCCGGACTGGCCTACCCGCAAGGGTGTAAGGCCCTGAGCGGACCGAACTTAATTGATATCATTGAAAAGGTGATTTTTTGCACTTTCAGATGATGTAAAAATGATTTTTCTGCTGTAATCTGTTCGAAAGTTATTAAGGAAAAACGCCAAAAATTTTGCTTAATTTTTAATTAATTAAACTCCTAATTAAAATTTCAAAAAAGGGCTCCGAGGTGCACATTCCCACCCTCTAAAGTATGTCTGTGCCAAACTTCGTAGCTCTAAGTCCAGCGCTCTGCCCTGTAGAGCGCCAACACACAGACAGGCACATTCTCCTTTATTATAAGTCGAGTTTAGTGACATTTAAAAATTTAACAGAAAAAACGCACATCCTCCTTTATTATAAGTCGAATTTAGTGACATTTAAAAATTTAACAGAAAAATCATCAATACTAAATTTAATAATAAAATTCCCGCACAAGAATTTTGCAAATTCCTTGCAACGACTACCATAATTAAATTAGAGCTTTGATAATACCTCCTCTTACAAACAGAGTAGGTTTATGGGTTTCTGGACAGACGGATCAACACAAACGCGACAATTAAATGCACTCCATCTCTTCTCCGTGCAGAATTTACCGGCAGAAACAGGGTTGCCAGATCAAAATGGCAAAATAAGGCCAAACTTTCTTAAAAATAAGGCCAAAAGAGGCCAAATTTGAAAAATTGATTGAAAACGCCATTTGCTATTAGACAAACAGCTATCCTTCATGAAAACGAATCCCACTTGATAGGCATATGTTCAGTGTTCTATTATTAAACTAAAGTTTAAGTGAAAGAAATTTAAAACATCCTTGTTCTACTCAGGAGCTATTTCATTTTACAGCTCATTATATATCATTTGAAATGTGTAATATCAGAAATTTATTAAAAAACAATAGGATAAGTAATTAAAAATTGTTCGAAAAGTCATTAACGAAAATGCGGCCAAAATTGAATTTAAGGCCAAATGAAAATTCCTAAGGCCAAGGACTTTGGAAAAAGGCCAAATTTCCATAATTTGGCCTTAAAAGGACAATATGGCAACCCTGACTAACACTGACAGAGACGCAAGATGGCGGCGTCAAAGGGTTGCTATAAGTTAGAAAAAGGAACCAAACTTTCAACCAAACCTTCTTAAAAATAAGGCCAAAAAGGTCCCAAAATGGCAAAATAAGGCCAAACCGTTTTAAAAATAAGGCCAAAAAGGGCCAAAATGGAAAAATAAGGCCAAACCGTCATAAAAATAAGGCCAAAAAGGCCCAAAATGACAAAATAAGGCCAAATTTGACAAATTGACTGAAAATCTCATTTGATATTAAGCAAAAAAGGCTTTCCGTCATGAAAACGAATCTCTCTTGATAGGCATATGTTCAATGTTCTATATTATTAAACTAAAATTTAAGTGAAAGAAATTTAAAACATCCTTGTTCTATTCTATTGCAGCTATTTCATTTGACAGCTCATTATATATGATTTGAAATGTGTAATATCAGAAATTTATTAAAAAACAATAGAATAAGTAATTAAAAATTGTTCTAAAAGTCATTAACTAAAATGAAGCTAAAAAAGGCCAGCACTGAATTTAAGGCCAAATGAAAATTCCTAAGGCCAAGGGCTTTAAAAAAGGCCAAATTTCCATAATTTGGCCCATATGGCAATCCTGGGCAGAAAAACAAACCCACCCCCAACCGTTTGAGCTCGTTGTTTTTGAGGCAGTGGCTCTCTTCTTGTTGATCCAGGAACGCAGTCCAGGAAATTCGTTTTTTCCCTCCTGGCAACGGTCCAGAAGCGCGGCGATTGGCGGAATGATTCGAATTCATCGTTTTGCTATTTCAGTTTTGTTTGGCTGTGATAAAGAGAGCGGCGTGTCAAGGTCACACCCGGAGTTGGTTGCAAATGACAGACGTTAATTTTTTCAAGGAAAGAGAGAGCCCGCCACTTCGAGATGGGTCGCTCCGTGCGCAAACGAGGCAGGAAAAGGCACAGGTTCATTAGCGGACGACACCCACCCACGGCCTTGACCTTGAACCGACGGAGAGGACGTCAACGATCGGGGTGTGGGTCTCCAAGAAGCTACGCGATTACCTAACCGAAGCGTTTCAAGGGGAAATTTTTCAATTCCCTTTTTTAACGATTCGCAATTTTTTTCACGCTTGAGATGTAAATGTAAATGGCGAACTCTCCGTGCAGGTAAATAAACTGGAATCGATTAATCATACGGTAAGAGTAAAACAGTACAAAGTCTTGAATGCCGAAATAAATCTTTTAAAAGCACAGCGGTATCTCAGTAATCCGGCTGATATCAGACCAGAAAACAGCCGGATGAACGAAACCGCTGGAATAGGGGAAGTTCATTTTAATACCAAAACACATGTTTACTGCACAAAGTACAAAAATTGTCAGAAAATTATACTATAAATAAAAAATACAGTGAAACCTCTCTGAGAGGCCACCCCTCCGTTCCGAGAAAAATTGGCCGCTCTGAAGGGTTTGGTTACAATTACAAGATAATTGCTATAATACATAATATAAACAACTTGCTTGATGCTGTTGGGTTGAGCACGCAAAAATGTGTATTGTTATCGCATTTTGTTTAAATCTTCAGCATCTTTTTTATACTTTTTCTTTTTTTACCATTTAATTTATATTTCTATTATTTGTTTCTGTATTAAGTTAGAAATAGCTGCATATGCGCCATTCTATATATTACAAAGAGTTTTGATTAATTTTTGACTAATTAATTTATAGTTAATATCTTTGTTAAATCTTGTTAATTATAACTGATAAAATAAACAAGTCTGACACATATTTCTTATTTAAAATGAAGTTTGAGACTTATCTAAAGAGAAAATAGTACTTTATTTAATAATTTTTTACATTTTTTGAAAAAAAGAATCAACTTGTGACTGTTTTAAGTTTTTACCCTTCTCGGAAAACAGACCCATTTTTTCCAAGTTCGTTTTTCAGTTTAAAAAGTAAATCTGCAACCGATGCTTTTGTTAAATGGGATGGGCGAACCCACCCGGCGGCCGTCCAGAGGGGTTGGGTGGCCGTTGCTAGGGGTTATTTTAACATTAGGTCTATGGGCCGAAAAATCCGTGCCACGAAAAATTGGCCGTTAAGAGGGGTGGCCGTTCGAAGAGGTTTCACTGTAGTACAAAATATAATTTAAAATCATAGCAGCGACATATAGTTACTTAGGGTTGCCATAAGTCTCGTATATACGGGACTGTCACCCCTATAACTATTTGTATCGCTTTCATCCTCGACTGATCATCATTATAATTTTAAAATGACTTGCGCCAATTTTTATAATTATGTGAAAAAACGAGTAACAAGTTGAAAATAGCACAGTTGACCTAGAAATGTACTCTAGAATGTCGTTGTGCAAATTTCATGTCGCTACCGTTCACCGTTGAGGAGTTCTTGTTACCGACAGACAGACACAAGTATATTCTGTTTTATATTATAGATATGGTAGATTGGGAGATATGGCTGCTTCTTTGTTCGTATAAAACTTTTGAAGGCCACTAAGATAAAGCTTCGGGGAAACTTTAAAAATAAAACTCAGAACTTTTTTTTCGCCACATGTAGAATTAACTTTTACATTTCTTGCACGTATGCTTAACTTTTATTTCTCTCATTAGGTACACCGGCAATGGTCCACTTTTTTACTTTCTCGTATACGAAGTACACAAAGAGAAAGTATTGTAATCGTCAAAAAATTCGAACTCGAGATTTCGACGAATCTCCACGTTTTAGACCTCCCTGAGTCCGAAAAACACAATTTTGGAATTATGTCTGTCTGTCTGTGAACACGATAACTCGAAAACTATTAGAGCTAAGGGGATGAAATTTGGTATGTGGTCTTTAAACATAATTTGTAGGTTTCTATCAAATTGGGGACAAAATCCGTCAACGGGAAGTCTGTCTGTATGTCCGCGGTCATGCGAACACAATAATTCAAAAACTTGAATAGCTAGATGGCTAAAATTTGGTACACGGTTTTATCGTCATGAATGTAGGTCCGTATAAAATTTTGGGCCAAATCCGTCAAAGTATTGACTGTCTGTCGGTCTGTATAATCGCATTCTCCAACGAATCTACTGTCTCCACGCGCATGCGTACAAAACGCAATCTTCTGTGCACGATATTTATTGACTCCTGCTTGGCGCTTTTTATCATCCGATTCTCCATGCGCATGCGTACTTGGTAGCAATCTGTGCACGCGGAAGGATTGTCCTTGAGCCAAGAAAGAGTAGAAATCGGTATTCATTTAATCGGAACGCATCACTTCGAATTTGATTTTTTACCTAAATATTTTCTGATAGTCATTGGATTCTGGATAACAGTGGGTTCGAATTTTTTTAGCCACGCGGGGGAAGGAGAAACGGCACCTTTTGGGGGAAGTTTAGGGGAGAACACTCCAGCTGGTTATCTTTGGCCTCTCCACACAGAGTACGTCACTTTGGTTCAAGATCATGCCAGACAAATAGGGTTGCCACTCTTGCCAAGCATTGATAAGTGACGTTTAAGAACGAAATCAATAAAACACGTAAAAAGTGGGTTGGAAATGGCTTATTTTACTCTGGTAAAAAAATTAACAAAGTTTAAGCAATCTAATAAAATAAGCATGTAGATAATAAAATGATGCGAGGCTAATCCGTTTTAGCCCAGGCAAATTTTAAGGCTGATTTTACTTTCCTAAATTATATAATTTTCTTTTTTTTAACATAATTATAATTATTCGGCACAACTCATTTTAAAACTATAATGACGAATCAAAATTGCTTCAATTGTCTCCACTAACAACCTGTTTCTTTCGTCCGCCCCTTGAGTTGACATTAGGGAAAATACTATCTCCACATATGCATTGTCGGCTGGAATGGAAAAATACGTAAATTATGGCAAATACGTTACTTATTAGGCAAGACTTCTTATCAATATACTTCGTATCTGCAAATAACTTCAGCCATTTCTCTTCCATACTCAATTTCACAGATCCTTCCCATGTTTTGGTTGCTATTATTTTTCTCTAAATAATCTCTCAGATATACAAATTAATTGAATAAAATCACAGTGTTACTAATATCGATTTTTCTTATTTGTAAATTATGCAGTAGTATGTTATATTTCTTCCCCTTCAGGAACTTGGTTGACTTTAGGTAGAAAAAGGGACAAAAACGGGACATATATTAATAACGGGACTGAGTAGTTAAATCGGTGACAGTCCCGTATATACTGGATGCACGGTAACCTAGTTATAGGGGACTTAATGAAATACGGTGACAGTCCCGAATATACTTGGCGCATGGCAACCCTATTTATAGGGGACTTAGTAATGGAATACGGTGACAGTCTCGTATATACTTGAAGCATGGCAACCCTATTT
>BGPR01012497.1:21594-44744 GCA_013235015.1 Araneus ventricosus
AAATAAAAAATTTTCTAGATTAAATTTTGAAATTTCGGCTTCGAGGTGCATTGAATCATCATTAAGACTACCTGTGTGCCAAATTTCAAGCTTGTAAGTGTGATAGATTCGTCTGGACATCGCACGCAGACACGCACACAAACATTGCCTTTTATAAGTATAGATGTTTAAATACTTAACAACGTAATTTAACGTGTTTCTAACTAATGTGGCGCTAAGTAACTTAACCTCTACCTCTGCTCTAGTTCTAATGCTTAAATATAATCATACCTGTAATTATCTTCATTCATTCATTCATGTTTGCTTGTCTTAAATAAAGATTAATTAGTATCTAAACTGAGTTCTCTTTATTGGCTTCTTGTGTTCCCCCCCCCCCCCCCAGGTGCACATTAAGATAATTTTCCTTTTCTACGTAGACTGGTTTTGGGAATAAACTTCACCCTTTAGATAATTCGAGTGATACAGATCAAAACTTAATTCTCCCAAACCACCCCTCTACATAATTTGGGGGCTCAGCCGGGATAGGAAGATCAATTCCTATATACATAACCCCATTATGATAGAAATAGGGAATATGTTGCTAGATTGGACCAGAACAATCCTATGTTTAAAATTGTCAGGAAATTCTGCATTCAAGTTATGAAAAAACTTGCATTCATTTCTAAATTCGTATTGTCTCTCGTACTTTTTACAATAAGATTCGAAGCATTCTTTCCTCGATGTTTTGCGTCATTGCTTTGAGCTAATCACTTCACTTGACATCTAAATTCACAGCTATTCAATCGGAATCGTATGACTTTGTCTAAATGATAACCGCAGCTGATATGTAGATCTACTGAATGTTAGCAGAGTATAGAGTGCGCCCGCTAAAGTCCGTTGTCACCCCAATAATTTCTGAACGGTAAGAGCTATAGTCATATAAGTGGGGTCTAGGTATAGTAAAGTTGCCATAATACGCAAGAAAACCGCTTACAGCGCCACCTGATGGCAAAATTCGGAGTTAGCGTTCCTATCTCGAAAACGGTACAAAATAGAGGGAAAATGTTAATTACAAAGTTGTAGAGCTTTACCGATTTAGTATAAAAAGACACTTTGCGCATATTAATACTAAGAACAGAACGCCGTAACTGTGACGTCACAAAAGGAGTTAAAAAGAGAGAAAAAACAATTAGTTATCACAAAAGCTACCTTTATTCCCTGTGTTCAAAGTACTCTCCGTCATCTACAATACACATTTGAGCCATTGTTTGAATTTCACTTTGCACACGTTTTAGCATATAGGTGGCGCGATAGCACAAACAACAGTAATACGTTATCGAAAGTCCTGCAATGTTGTCGGAAAGGTCCATACACCTGTTGTTTGAGTTATTCCCGCAGGAAAAGTATAATGGGGTCATTTTTTCCCCCGAAAAATAACCTTTTCTCTTTTTGTTCACGTCTCGTGACGTCACAATTTTGGAAAATGCGAACAAACAAATGTGCATTTTAAGCGTTCTGTTCTTCGTATTAATATGCAGAAGGTGTCTTTTTGTACTAAATCGATAACGTTCTACAACTTTGTAATTGACATTTTCCCTCTATTTTGTACCGTTTTTGAGATAAGAACGCTAATTCCGAATTTTACCGCCAGGTGGAGCTGTAAGCGGTTTTCTTGCGTAGCGCATGGCACCTTTACTATACCTAGATCCCACTTTTATGACTATAGCTCTTGCCGTTCAGAAATTATTGTGGTGACAACGGACTTTAGTGGGCACACTGTATATGCTTGCCTTTACTATCTGTCTTTGAGCATAAAGCAGCTCTAGCTGTCGCTGTCTTTAAGCTGTAGATGGTGATGTAGATGTAGCAGGACGAGCGTCCACTCTGTAAGGTGGAAATGTTGTAACTGTAAATATGCACGCTTCCCGTCCCTAATAAAAATTTTCAGTTTCCAGTTTTACCACGCATACAATGTTTTGAATGCAGAATTATTTTAAGTCCGACATACAAAAAAATTACCTTTCTTAAAATGTCAGAATAAGTACAATTTTACCAAATGATGTGTTGTGTTTGCTGGCGCAAGAGCCATATTTGACTATGCTGCGCCAAATACTAAATGGTGCTTTCATTTAGATCTCTTGTAAAATAAAGTTTTCATAGCTCCACAAGTAACTTTTTTCCAAATAAATCGTTAACAAAAGGGTTAATGCCCCATAATAAATTTTTATGCATTTCGATATTCCATGTCTTTAAGTTACGAAATAATAAAGTACAAAACATGGCAAGGTAAATGCCGAACCTCAGACACACAAGATATTTTTATCCACTTTTTCAGCCTGGGCGAAACACGAAATGTTTTCTTTTCCTCAGCTTCAAGAAACACCGGTTTCAAAAAAAATAGATATCTGAAAAAATACTAAAAAGATGGAGATGCTTCATATTTTTCTATTTTCTATTAGTTATTATTCTATTAGTCTATTAGTATTCTATTAATATTCTATTACATTATTCTATCTATTACATTATTATTATTCTATTATTATTATTATTCCATTATTATTATGATCTATTACATTATTATTCTATTACATTACTCTATTACATTAGTATTATTCTATTATTTTTCTATTACATTATTCTATCTATTACATTCTTAATCTATTCCATTATTATTATTCTATTATTATTATTCCATTATTATTATTCTATTATTATTATTCCATTATTATTATTTTCTATTACATTATTATTCTATTACATTAGTATTATTCTATTAGTTATTATTTTCTATTAGTATATTTCTATCAGTGTTCAGCATACAATTTGCAGCGGGACACACAAGCCGCCAATCGCTCTTCGTGGAACAGAAAACGAATAATAACAATAATAGCATTGACTATTTTAAATTAGAGGCAACTATTACAGAAAGAGAGGCTAATCACCACTCGACAGACAGATTAGTATTGTTACGAACATGGAATGTCGCTTCCCGGCAATGTTAGTCTTATGGTTGGAAAGAGAGTTTTACAGGAGTAAGTATGAAATCACCGGCAGTGGCCAAGCCTGGACTCCTAATCTTGGCGATAAATCGAAGATTCCCGTAAATGCAATCATTTTCTCGATATCTCTATTAGGAGCCGAGATCCAGATTTCTCCAGAGATTTCCATGTGACGTCACGGCCTGTCCGAGAGAGTATAAAGAGCGCCGTGCTCGGATCACAGGGGTGAATCGTCTTGGAACGTGTTGAATGGACTTTGGACGTGTTGATCGACTGGGATCGTCTTTGGAGTTTTATCCGCAGTGCCAGCTCTGATAGAAGCCGTGCGTTACTGATAAGTGCTGCTACTGTTACAAATTAGTGATTTGATGTCTGTTTGTGTTCCTGATTTGTGCAAGTGCTGTTTTTCCTGTTACCTGTGCTTGGTGTGTTCCTGCATATTTGTGAATAAACCGTCATTCTCCATTATCCTGCTTCTTGGTCTGTTTCCGCCATACACACACAGGACCATTTTTATGACAGTATTATAGAAGTTCCCATCTATAAATACTGCGTGTTGTTAACCCTAGGAATTCCCGCCTTTACTGCGGTATAACCTCAGCAATGAATCTTAATATAAATAAAAGTCACTGTGGGTTTGTGGTTATGTATGTGGCTATGTTCCACATCTCCTCCTAAACCAATGGACAGTTTTCAACTAAATTTTGTACACTTATTATTTAAGACAAGGGGCAGACACTTATGAACTTTTCTAAGTCCAAAAGTTAATTAAACAGGCAGTTAATTAGAAATTAACCGAAAGCGTTTTTCCGCCGTAACTTCGGAGCAAATTGTCCGACAAAAAATATTTTTATACCATCTTAAAGCTCAAAATTTTACCTTTTCAGTGATATCACTTTCATATCTGCGACATTTTCCCTTAAATTTTTATTAACTTTTAAAATTTATAATAATTGTTAATTACGCGCAGACGATTTTGAAATAACGCAAATTTACAGCTACTTCGTTGCTAGGCAATGGTTAGACTTTGAACTAATTTACCTTTATTTTTGAAATTTTTGCTTATTTTTATAAATATGTTTTACATAAAAAGAGAGTCAATCGTCAACTTTTAAAAGCCTCAAATCTAATTAAAATTTCAGTTAATTGGAAATTAAGCAAGATCACATTAGAAGAATTTTGGATGAATACGAATTTTATTATTTTTTTATTCATATTTATTCTAACGCTTTTTCTCAATGAAAAATTTACTATGTAATTGTCCCAAAACATCCGTTAAAATCTTTCTTATACTGCAAGATTTATGAACACAATTTGAAGTACTATGCAATAAATAATAATAATTTTTGGAGAAAATTAGCTATCGACGGTTTTTACAAATCGTCTGGTTCAATTGACATTCTCATTTTAATTAAAAAACATTTCAGGCGATAAAAGAATTTTGGGTATTGTAATTTTCTATACAAAAGTAGTTTTTTACATCAAACATATTAGACATGAAAGTATTTTAATCCCGAGCAACGCCTGGCAAAGCAGCTAGTTATCAATAAATCCATTGCATAAGTTGAGATTTCTGGGCAACAAATGCTGGCATTATAAATTGCTAATAAATGCTGTCTTCATTTCTTCACATATATGGAAATGAATCTTCAATCAAATCTTCTCCAGCTAGCTAATACATTAAATATAGCATATTAAATATAACAACTGCTGATTTCATCGAATTTGACGAAACTAAATCAATTTGATGAGGAAAAATTAAAGAAAATTTAGAATAAAAATTGAAACAGATTTAAAAACTTTGTATGGAATACGTGAATGAATCGACAAATCCTGGTACAGATGGCCGCAAAAAATATCGAACCGAACCTGTAAATTCTAAGATAAGAAAACACACAGAGAAATTAACAAATACGAACTAAAGACAATGACAAAAAGGCAGACTACGACAACAACAAAAAAAAAGACTGAAAATGATTTTAAAAGATCATAGGGTTACCATAATTGCCAAGAATTGATGCGGGACGTATAGGTGCTAAATAAATAAAACATGAAAAACGTCTATACGTAGTGAATTATTTTATTCTGATCAAAAATCAATAAAGTTTAAGCATCTTATAAAATGAACACGTAGAATAATGGAAAAGACTTAAGGTTAATCCTTTTTAGCCCAGTCACAATTTAAAGTTGATTTTACTTTCTTAATTTATAACATTTTCTTCCTTCACATTATTACAAAATTGTTAGCGAGTCATCTTAAAATTATAATGACGCAGAATTTAAAGAGAAAACGGGAGAGTAATATGGGGCTGACTATTGAAATACGGTGCAGGCCCGTATATACGGTGACAGTCCATTATATACGGTGACAGTCCGTATATACGGTGACAGTCCTGTATATACGGTGACAGTCCCTTACATACGGTGACAGTCCGTATATATGGTGACAGTCCCTTATATATGGTGACGGTCCCGTATATACGGTGACAGTCCCTTATATACGGTGACAGTCCGTATATATGGTGAAAGTCCCTTATATACGGTGACGGTCCCTTATATACGGTGACAGTCCATGATATACGGTGACAGTCCGTATATATGGTGACAGTCCCTTACATACGGTGACGGTCCCTTATATACGGTGACAGTCCGTATATACGGTGACGGTCCCGTATATACGGTGACAGTCCCTTACATACGGTGACAGTCCCTTATATACGGGACGCATGGCGACCCTAATCATAGGAAATATCTACTACTTGGTTGCACTCCCCAATGTCAAAAATAATAACTAAGTTATAAAAATTTATAAATTGCTTTGCAATTCTTTATACGATTATACACATTAAAGTCAAAGAAGGCTAATTTTATCTGATTTAATAACACTAGATTACAACAGAAGGGGAAAAAGCAGTTTCAACAACGAAATGACATTAACCTTGATCAACATTATAAACTTGTGATTTTTGTTTTTGTAATATTTCTACCCTGACAAGGAAAAAAAAGTTTTAGTTAATGATACATCCACAAACTACAATTAAACTATACACAGACAGACTAAAAAAAGGAAGCATTTTGGCAGATATTCAAATCAAGGGCCATTCAACTTACCAGTCAAATGGAGAAGTAAGCGATAATTAAATTTGAAGCTTTCGTTAAAACTAATTAAAGAGAAAAGTAATGGACCCAGTTTGTGTGCCTCGACAGCTAAATATGGCTTATCAAAGAGTCACTTTATTACTTTTTTGAAGAACTATATGTTCCATTTTAATTTTTTAAAGATAATTTACATTAAAATTAAAAAAATGATTTATTTATCACGAGGAAACCTTAAAAGTTACAATCAGAAACGTAATATATTACTTGTTGATAGAAATAAGATAGAAACTAAAAATTGACTGTTAACTGACAGCTGGTCGCCAATAGTATTAACAGCAGGTAGCTATGTTGGCACGTAAAATGGTTGATATTAATTTTTAAAAAATAATTCCGTAGACTTAGCTTTAAAAAAAACTCTGACCCGATCAGACTTCCCAAATTACCCTGGACTATTCGGTTTCTGAAACCTTCATCTGGGCTTGACCCCTTCTTACCATATCTAGAGCGCTCCATGTTCAGAAAAAATGGTAACCCTAGAGTGATACACAGATTCGAGAACTTTATATCATTATTAAAGGACTCGTTTAAGTACACTATACTTACTTCTGTAAGCCTCGTGTTGTGCATATGTGGTACACGAGGAGTAACTGAACTCAATAATTGATAAATACAGTAGAGTCTCCCTACAACGAAATCTCCCTACAGCGAATTTCTCCCTATAACGAAATTTTTAATCGGAATGTTAAATAACATTCAAAATATTCTCCATATAACGAAGTGGTTGTCTCCCTATAACGAATTTTTTCGGACCTTTATCTTTTCGAATTTTGTCATTTTTGAAGAAAGTTGCTAATTTCTGTGCAAACAAATCGCTTACACGTGCCTGTTTCTGGAACCACTCGCATTGTTCATTCCAGCGATAACGCATAACAATAGAATGCTATGTGAAGGGTAATGCGGTTGTGGGACCTGGGTTTCTACAGAGGGAGCAACATTTCTAGGGGTCAAGATTCCAAGAATCGGGGCGGAGTGGGGGCGGAAACAGCAAATGGATGTGACAATACGCATTTTATGTTTATCCGTACTAGTACATATTATTCTCTAAATTGGCGAATTATCTTCACTTTTGAGCATTTTATTTATACAATAAAAATTAGCATAATTTTAACAAATTTATAATAAATATTACTTCATTTTTAATTGAAAGTCATAATTAAATATTTTTGAACTTATCGCACATACTAAAAGGTTTGTTACATTTACTTAAATAACTGCAAAAATCTCTAATCTCCGTATAACGAAATTTTCTCTATAGCGAATTTTTCAACTGGAACCAAGCGATTTCGTTATAGGGAGATTCCACTGTATATTATAAATCTAAGGCGCATAACAACCACCTTCCCTTTCCGAAGCACTTACGGTAGGGTTTCCAAGATATTTCCGTGACCTTGACGACGAAAAATCAATTGAACAGGAAATTATACTTACCGATTTTAGAACACGAATTACAGACTCAATCTTTTGCATTTTCTTTCAGACTCTACTGCAAAATGCAGATACTTCAAGTACTGAATTTTATTTAAATGTATCGCCCTCTCGCAATTTTTCTACTTAAATAACGCACATAGTCAAAGCCAGTTTGTCCGTCTGAGTGCTCACAGTCATATAACTTCACTGGCAGATACGGAAATCCTTTTTTGGAACCTGGCCAGAACATTATGTTCTAATGAAGGCCAATCTATTTCGTCCATCTTTCTAGTATATATACGAAAGTATATTTTACAGAAGGTTAAATTATTTCAACTTAAAACATACGAGAATTTTTTTCCCCTATTCCTTGAAAACCAATCAATAACTATAAAAAATAGGTGCTATTTAACTTAATAACTTTTTCAACGAGATTAAATTTTAAATAAAATAACTTTTTTTTTGCTTTTTATCGATAAAACGTTTATTGTTAATAAAGTTAATGAACCATAAAAACTAACAAGTAATATAAAAAAAAATTAAGTCAATTCCTACTTAGGTCAACAAAGAAACTTTTTATTTTAGTTACTTTTTATTAAATAATTACAATTAATATAAATATGTATATACATACGACAGAATCACAATATTAACTGGCAAACTTTCTCTCTCTCACATAAACACTTTCCATCTCTCTCACTAATTTATTCACATGTTTCATTTTCCATTTCGTTCCCTCCTTGACTCAGACTAGAACCCAAATGAAAAAAAATCTGAAAAAGAATTTTTTCCAGCGATCTAATTAATTAATTAATTAAATTTAATTAATGAATTAATATTTGAAAAAACTGTATTAACATCGAGTGTCATCCACTACAAGTTTAAAAAAATGTATTTCAACTTGAGTGGATGAATAAAAAGTATTTTATTAACGATTGAAAATTTGAACAAGATATATAAATATAGGGAGAGTGTGAACTAATAGTAGGAATTGGAAAAAAAAACTTTCATAAAGTCTTTTTTAACATATCCAATCGAGAGAATAAAGAAAGTAATCAACATTACCCTCTGACAAAAATACATGAAAAAATGACGCCTTCGTGAACATACGAGAAAACAAAGGATATTAGGTCTAGAAGCTGGCAAACCTAGCTCCATCTATTGAGAAAAATTCGAACCAAACAACTCAAGGCGACATATGCTTTCTCCCATATGAAACTAAAATTAATCAATTAAATTTAATTAATGAATTTTAATATTTGAAAAAACTGTATTAACATCGAGTGTCATCCCCTACAAGTTTAAAAAAATGTATTTGAACTTGAGTGGATGAATAAAAAGTATTTGATTAACGATTGAAAATTTGAACAAGATATATGAATAAATATATATAGGGAGAGTGTGAACTAATAGTAGGAATTGAAAAAAAAACATTCGTAGAGTAATGTAGCGATGAGTACGAATGACGAAATACAATGGTATCTCTATAATCCGGCACTTCGACAATCCGGCCCCTCCAGAAGTCTGGCATTTTCAGAAAGACGAGTGGGTAACGTTGAAGAGAAAACAAATTGCTGCATGCAGATGTCAGTGACCTTGGCACGACGTTAACAATAGGCATTTCTACTTCTTCTTTCTACAACTTAAAGTAGGCCGGTAATCATCAAAGATTTGAATTAAATTTCCAGCGATTTATTAATGTCTTGATTAAAACAAAAGGAAGTTCTGGATTTTCCCCGACTGCAATTCCTTCAAACTTTGCCTATCTACACATGCAAAACAACTTTTATTACATGTATATATTGTTACGAACATGGAATGTCGCTTCCCAGCAATGTTAGTCTTATGGTTGGGAAGACCGTTCTATAGGGGTATGATTCTGAGGAAATGGAGCCATTGACCCCAACCTTGGCAACAAAATGTAGGATCTCAAAAATACTAGAATTTTCTCTATATCTCTATTAGAGACCGACATCCGGATTTCTCCAGATAATTCCAAGTGACGTCACGGCCTGTCGGGGAGATTATAAATAGGATCCTGGGAGGTTGAGTGGATCGACTTTGGTACGTGTTGATCGACTGGGATCACCTTTGAATGCCCACGTCTTTGGAATCTCTCTTTGAGTTTTATCCACAATGCGAACTAACTAACTAATTGTTAGACGTTAAGCGGTATTGAAAGAGCTGTTGCTGTTCTTATTAATGAATTGTCGTCTTATTTAACGTGCAACAGGCACAATACACGACGGATCTTCAGTGAGATCGGGTTTCGAACCTCGAACGCTACGGCTCTGAGGCCGACACCTTACCACTAGGCAACCGCGGACCCGAACCTCAGCAAAGTTGCTAAATTAGCAAAAATGAGGTGATTTTCCGTTCCGAATACCTAAAAGCTACGAACGCATCTCTGCATCTTCTTCCTACAACTTCACGTTCGCCGGTAATCATTAAAGATTTCAATTAAACTTTCAGCGATTTAATGTCTTGATTAAAACAAAAGGAAGTTCTGGATTTTCCCCGACTGCAATTCCTTCAAACTTTGCCTATCTACACATGCATAACAACTTTTATTACATGTATATATTGTTACGAACACGGAATGTCGCTTCCCAGCAATGTTAGTCTTATGGTTGGGAAGAGAGTTCTACATGGGTATGATGCCGAGGAAATGAAGCCATTGACCCCGACCTTGGCGACAAAATGTAGGATCTCAAAAATACTAGAATTTTCTCTACATCTCTACTAGGGGCTCTCGATTTTCCCCAACTGCAATTCCTGCAAACTACGCCTATCTACACATCCAAACCAAATATTATTACATGTATATATTGTTGCGAACATGGAATGTCGCTTCCCAGCAATGCTAGTCTCACGGTTGGGGAGAGAGTTCTACAGAGGTATGATGCTGAGGAAATGGAGCCATTGACCCCGACCTTGGCGACAAACTTGGCGATCACTGGAGAAAAATTTGACAACAAAATGTAGGATCTCAAAAATACTAGAATTTTCTCTACTAGGGGCCGAGATCCGGATTTCTCCAGATGATTCCATGTGACGTCACGGCCTGTCGGGGAGACTACAAATAGCGCCGTGCTCGGATCCCGGGAGGTTGAGTTGATCGACTGGGATCGCCTTTGGAATGCGCACGTCTTTGGAATCTCTCTTTGGCTTACGAATGCTTAACAAGTACGAATGCTTAACAAGTATGCGATTATACAGACCGACAGACAGTCAACCCGTTGACGGATTTGGCCCAAAATTTTATACGAACCTCCATTCATGATGAGAAAACTGTGTACCAAATTTTATCCATCTAGCTATTCAAGTTTTTGAGTTATAGTGTTAACATGACTTCCGACATACGGACAGACAGACTTCCCGTTGACGGATTTTGTCCGAAATTTGACAGAAACCTACAAATTATGTTTAAAGACCACATACCAAATTTCATCCCCGTAGCTCTAATAGTTTTCGAGTTATCGTGTTCACAGACAGACATGATTCCAAAATTGTGTTTTTCGGACTGAGGGAGGTCTAAAACGTGGAGACTCGTCAAAATGTCGAGTTCGAATTTTTTGACGATTACAATACTTTCTCTTTCTACTTCGTGTACGAGAAAGTAAAAAGCGAAGGGGAAAGTTGCAGATGAGAAGAAGAGACGAAATTGCACTGGATTTTCTTCCTGTCGCTTGATTTATTTGCTTGTTTATTTATTTATTATTTTTTTCTTTTTACGAGAAAAATTATTTAATTGTGCCTTCTTTTTTAATTTTTTTTTTATCTTTCAGGATGTAATTATGTATCTACGAAATGTATAGGCTTCTAAAATAGAAGTTTTCCTGCACATTTTCCCGTAGGGTATGGGTTAATTTTTTTTGTCAGTGTCGTTCAGACAATTTTGTTCGTGAAATGAAATTAGTAAAAGTAAATTTCTTTAGAAAATATTCGAAAAGAAATGTAGGTTTGGGCTGATGAAACAATGTCGTAGAGTTTTCCGCGATTGCTTCATTTAATTGCAGTTATAGTTTCGCAACAGTTCAAGAACCTAAAAAAAATTTTACATCCTAGGAGATGAATGCAAGTACAACCAGCGGGAGTGGTCTCCCCTAAACTTTCTCGTATACTACCCAAAAAGGTGTCATTTTCTCTCTAACTAGGGTTTCCATACGTGCCGTATACTATTTGTCCCGTTTGCTTCCTAAACTCTGAGTCATTATAATTTTAAAATGACCTGCGCCCATTTTTATGATTATGTGTAAAACGAAAATGATAATTAAAAAAAATTGCGTAAGTTCTCAATTTTTAAGCGAGCTGAGGTATAAAACTTTATTTAAAGTTTTTGAGAACGAAATATTACTACATTTATCAAGCAAGATTTCACCATACCTTCCATCTGGAGAATGTCCAGAACGAACTTTCGGGTTCAGGGGGTTGCCATAATTTCCGAAGCTACAATTACCTTCGTCAAGGTCAAATGCCAACTATGCTAACTTGAGTAAAATAAGCGAAACACTCGCCAACACACAGTCGCAATGTGCATTTTGAACCAAATATGCAATTTGAACAACTTTATTTCAACGGATTGGAACGAAATTTGAGCACAGATCTATAATTAATATTAGCAAACGTCATACCAACTTTTATTTATCTAAGCCAAAGGGTTTAGGAGATATCATTTTTACAAGTATGCTATTATACAGACCGACAGACAGTCAACCCTTTGACGGATTTGGCCCAAAATTTTATACTGACCTACATTCATGACGATAAAACCGTGTACCAAATCTTATCCATCTAGCTATTGAAGTGTTTGAGTTATAGCGTTCACATGACAGCGGAAGTACAGACAGACCGACTTCCCGTGGACGGACTTTGTCCAAAATTTGATAGAGACCTACAAATTATGTTTAAAGACCACATACCAAATTTCATCCCCGTAGCTCTAATAGTTTTCGAGTTATCGTGTTCACAGGCACACAGACATAATTCCAAAATTGTGTTTTTCGGACTCAGGGAGGTGTAAAACGCAGAGATTCGTCAAAATCTCGAGTTCGAATTTTTTGACGATTACAATACTTTCTCTTCGTATAATACTTTGTATACGAGAAAGTAAAAATGCATTTTTGTTTTCATTGCAGAACGTAATTTTCAAAGCAGATGCCTTATTATAACACGGAGAAACAGTAATGGAGTTAGCATGCAAAAACAGTCAATGTAATCCGGTCGAGCTATACTTTTCAAAAGAAGAAACTCCAAAACAAAGTCACAACTCAATCACAAGAGCCTCGCGTCGTTTGTCTTTCTCCTAATCCAAAATAAATCGAAAAGAATCCCAAATGAAATCCCGGAGAAGAAAGTTAAAAGAATGATGGAATCTCGAATAATCGAATTTCAGATTTCAGATGGAAAAGGCAATCCAGCGCTCACGCAAACATTTAGCAAGAGCATAGAATTATTCTAGAAGTTTAATAGAGTGGCTCACGCTAACCGCCAGGTCTTACGTTCCAGGGATTTTACTTATACAAATATAGGTTTGTCAATCGATTTCGTCACATTTATCATTCCAGACTTGAACATTTCAGGGAAAAAATTGTTCCTGAAATTGTTTTCAGAGAGGAAATTAAATTGTATAGCAGAGTTTCTCAGATTGCAAGTTTCAACCTTAAATGTAGAAGAGTCTGAAATGACGGATTTTGTTAGAGTCAGGTTTCTTTAACCCTCTCATTCCCAAGACCATTGGAACAGAGGGACCTCACAATACGGGAACGCCCGAGTTACTTTCAAAGATATCCAAAATTCACTTCCCCCCTAAAAAACAGCAATGACGGCTGGCATTCTCCGACACATAATTTGTAGATTTCTATTAAATTTTGGACAAAATCCGTGAACGGGAAGTCTGCCTGTCTGTATGTCCGCGGTCATGCGAACGCTATAACTCAAAAACTGGAATAGCTAGATGGATAATATTTGGTACACAGTTTTATCGTCATGAATGTAGGTCCGTATAAAATTTTGGGCCAACTCCGACAAAGGGTTGACTGTCTGTAGATCTGCATAATCGCATACTTGTTTCACTCAAGTTAGTATGGTTGGTGTTTGACCTTCGAGGTCTACGAAGGAAACTGTAGGGAGCCGCAAACACGCACTTCGGAAATTAAGGCAACCCCAAAAACGAAACTTCATTCTGACATTCTCCAGATGGAAGGCATGGTGAAATCTTGTTTGATATCTGTAGTAAGATTTCGTACTCAAACCAGCGGGAGTGGCCTCCCCTAAACTTTCTCGTATACTTTTCAGACATTTGTCATTTCCCTTCCCCCTGCGTTGATAAAAAGTTCGAACCAACTGTAACCCAGAATGCAATGACTATCAGAAGGTTTTTCATTGTTGATTATAGTGATAATAAAATATTGAGGTGAAGAATCATATTCAAAAAGATACGTATGTATTAAAACTTCGCAATATTTATTTTTTTATCAAACTCGAGCAATGCCAGTTCCGCGTGCGGAGGAGAAAACAGGAGAATAGCTTGCGCATGCGCAGAGATTGTTTCCAGCACGGAAGTAAAACGAGACGACCTAAATGTTTGCTTCCTTACAAAATCTCGCCGCCAGAATTGGTTTTTGGCAAACTGCCAAGTTTTCGAAGTGTCTCTTTGCACAGGCATTTCTACTATTGCGCATGCGTATGGAGTTGAACAAGTATGCGAATATACAGACCGACAGACAATCAACCCTTTGACGGATTTGGCCCAAAATTTTATACGGACCTACATTCATGACGATAAAACTGTGTATAAAATTTTATCCATCTGGCTTTTCAAGTTTTTGAGTTATAGCGTTCGCATGCTATCGAACATACAGACAGACAGACTTCCCGTTGACGGATTTTGTCCAAAATTTGATAGAAACCGACAAATTATGTTTAAAGATCACATACCAAATTTTATCCCCGTAGCTCTAATAGTTTGCGAGTTATCGTGTTCACAGACACACACACAGACACACATACAGACACACACACAGACAGACATAATTCCAAAATTGTGTTTTTCGGACTCAGGGAGGTCTAAAACGTGGAGATTCGTCAAAATCTCGAGTTCGAATTTTTTGACGATTACAATACTTTCTCTTTGTATACTTCGTATACGAGAAAGTAAAAATTGATGATTCCGATGCGGACGAATGTGCTGAAGAAAACTCTCCAACGAACGCCAAAATGAGGCTGGCA
Organism: Araneus ventricosus; assembly: GCA_013235015.1. Classification (NCBI taxonomy): domain Eukaryota; kingdom Metazoa; phylum Arthropoda; class Arachnida; order Araneae; family Araneidae; genus Araneus; species Araneus ventricosus. Next base: position 36,369 of record BGPR01012497.1, read on the forward strand.
CTTGATTGATATTTTGAAACGCAGAGTGCAGCATCGTTCGACAAATTAAACCAGCGGGAGTGGTCTTCCCTAAACTTTCTCGTATACTTCCCAAAAAGGTGTCATTTTCCCTCTAATTAGGGTTGCCATACGTCCCGTATACTATTTGTCCCGTTTGCTTCCTAAACTCTGAGTCATTATAATTTTAAAATGACCTGCGCCCATTTTTATGATTATGTGTAAAAGGAAAATGATAACAATTAAAAAAATTGCGTAAGTTCTCAATTTTTAAGCGCGCTGAGATACCACAAATTTATATAAAGTTTTTGGAACGAAATCTTACTAAAAATATCATGCAAAATTTAACCATACCTTCCATCTGGAGCATGTCAGAACGAAGTTTCGGGTTCAGGGGGTTGCCATAATTTCCCAAGCGCGTCCGAAGCTACAATACTTCGTAGACCGCCAAGGTCAAAAGCCAACTATACTAACTTGAGTAAAATAAACGAAACGCTCGCCAACACACAGTCGCAATGTGCATTTTGAACCAAATATGCAATTTGAACATCTTTTTTTCAATGGATTGAAGCGAAATTTGAGCACAGATCTATAATTAATATTAGCAAACGTCATACCAATTTTTATTTATCTAAGCCGAAGGGTTTAGGAGATATAATTTTTACAAGTATGCGATTATACAGACCGACAGACAGTCAACCCTTCGACGGATTTGGCCCAAAATTTTATACGGACAATGGTTTTATACATTCATGATGATAAAACTGTGTGCCAAATTTTATTCATCTGGCTATTCAAGTTTTTGAGTTGTAGTGTTCACATGACCACGGACAGACAGACAGACAGACTTCCCGTTGACGGATTTTGTCCAAAAGTTGATAGAAACCTACAAATTATGTTTCAAGTTTACATACCAAATTTCATCCCTTTATCTCTAATAGTTTTCGAGTTATCGTGTTCACAGACACACACACAGACAGACATAATTCCAAAATTGTGTTTTTCGGACTCAGGGAGGTCTAAAACGTGGAGATTCGTCAAAATCTCGAGTTCGAATTTTTTGACGATTACAATACTTTCTCTTTGTACACTTCGTATACGAGAAAGTAAAAAGTTAAATAAAGTTGTGGTACCTCGGTTGTGCGAACATACGCAATTCTTTTTGCAAAATATTAAGTTTCAGGAATTCATGAATTTGATATGTTTCATTGTAAATCACCATTCATAATTTTTTTCTCAAAATAACTAGGCCTTGGGTAAATACCCCAAGAATATTTACCTACCCACCCCACATTACTGGTCGTATGCGAGAAAGTTTCGGGGAGGCCACTCCCGCTGGTTTCTCATTCTGAAATTCACAAACCGTGCTTTTTCCAAATACATTACCGCATAGTTCAGTATACAGATAGGATTGAAGGAATGAGTCTTACACCGTTTTCAAGACACATAAATCCAGTCAATTGAAGTGACGTCACAATTGCATGAAAAAAGCAACTGCGCATGTCAAGTTAACTTCAAACTGTGCGTTGACTTACGCTGTGCAATGACATAAAATCCTCATCCCTCCTACAAAATGCACAATGGATTCAAAATTATATTGGCGCCGTGGATTTCGTGTGTATCATGTGAGCCTCCATTCGCCTATTGTGCGCAATTTCCCCTATCCCTTACACACAGAAAAATGTTCTTTTTATAGAGTCGATTTTAATATAAACTTAACTGCCGCAAAATGAAATAAAAAAATTCAACGTATAAATAACACGAAAAGAAGTGAAATAGATTATTTACAAATATTCTTATCAGTTGTTCTACAAAAGAACAACTGGCTTCAATATTGTCACTCCAGCCAATCTGCTATAATTTTCCCAGTCAAATATTTTTGCTGTGTTTGCCGTAACATAATCTTCTTTCTGACTTCCAGTCCAACATAAATTAAAGAAAAAGAATAAATATAAGAAAGGTATGTCGATAAGAACAGATATTAAAATCGATATTCCATTAAAGGTCAAGGGACATTATTCCCATCAAATTGGCATATTGTATTAAGTCTTAAGATCTAATATTCCCGATCTGAAGGGTCTTATTTTTATCTCATGAATTAAAATAAAGCAAAAACGGTGGAATTCCACTCGATTCAAACACGCTCTATTGTGCCTAGCAACAATTTGATACATCGGCATTTGGTATCAAATGATTTTTGACATTCGCAGTTATGACCGCAGCGAATGTCAAAAATTCACATTTGGACTGACAAGCAGTCAAAATCCCGCTTAAATTATCACTCAAAACAAGAAAATACGCGAGTTTTTATTGAAAGCACGCATCAGCTTTCTTTCAGAACACCTTGAAACCGAAAAATAATTATGTCAAAGGGTAAAGAAAAGTTTCTTGGAGCACTTTGAGATCGATAAGAGAGTCAGTTCGTTGAACTATTTGACATTTGGAAGTTCTCCAGCGTTTACTTTCATCCCCGAACGACACTCGAAAGGTTTCGTGTCGGCGTCGCATTAAGCCGCGAAAACTTTGTTTCCAAGAAAAGACAATAACGGACACCCGCGCTCTGTTATCTTTGGGACGCAGAATAATTCATTCTGACGCATCTGGAGGAATATTGCGGAATCGGAATCGATTATTCCAGGAGGGGTGTCCGTCGATTGGAAAACGAAAGGTGAAAAACCTTTAAATGCATTCAGATTTGATTTATTCAGCTAGCAACGGGAAATTCTAAATAACACAGATATGCTTTCGACTGTTTACCTTGTATCTCATAAGTACTCATCGTCAAAAAAAGCGAAATGGATATTGATCGGGAGATTTATTTTTGTACATACATCCTGGAGATAGGATTGACTCGTTACGAAAACTAAGTTATTATGAAATATTATCGTTTATGTGAGCATACAGCACTTTTGACATGCTTCTTTTGACTGCTATAGCACTAACTAGCAGTAGGGGAGAGTGGGGCACCTTGAACCATCGGCATTTATTCTTTTATTTTTATTTTCTCACACTAGATGTTACCACAGTACTATCAACTAGAACTGAATATATGATTCATGCAAAGCATGGTTTATTTCACTTGCTTGCTGCCATTGTAGAGGGTTGTGTTTAAAATCCACATATGAGAGTAAAATTTTACGGTTAAGACAACAGTTTTTTTTTTTCACTTTGATGAATGTGCTTTTAATTAGTTTCTTTTACTGAACAGATTGTAGTGTCCCAGATGATGATTTGTATCATGGTTTTAAATTTAAGTGTTGCACCATAACTGTGTCAAAGTAAATATTTTAAAATGGCGGCCAACGGGGTACATTGAACCACAAGAAACGGGGCAGTTAGAACCTATGTTCAACCTGCCCCATTAGTACAGTTATGTTCTGTTTAATGTATGGAAGATAATAATATTTATTTATTTATTCGATTTATGAATTTTACATTTTAAGACAGGCATATATATAGCCTATTTGATTTAAATATCAAATAAAAACAATAATAATACATTGAAATATAAAAGCATTAAATTTTAAGTCAGTTTAATTTAGATAAATTTAAATTTTTAATTTAAATATCAAACCAAAAATCAAATGATTTAAAAATCAATTATCATTTAAATAATGATGTAAATTCAATCAAAAATGAAAAAATACTCAAATAAATATGGTGTTTACACAAAGTTTAAAAATGTTATTAATTTTTCATTATTAAATGCGGAAGAGTAGGCTAGTTTTTCAGTTAGAATAAAAAATAATAAACCATTTTTTCGTCATTACCTTTGCTTGTTTTGATACAAGGGAATTTTATATTAATTAATCAAGAATAAATAAACTTGGGAGACACACATCTTAGGTGTTTAAAAACCATAAATGAATGCACTTTTGTTGCTAATTAAATGAAAACTAATTTAATTGCTTTTGAATTAATATAGCTTTTACTCTTTTATCCTCTTAAACGGCTGGTTACACTTTTATTTTATTTATTTATGTACAGAAAATGGTTCGCAACTACAAGCCAAAGTCTATTTGCTGCAAAGTAGATGGTAGCCTAATGAAAAGGGCAGTTGAAGAGGTAATGAAAGGTCGCTCAGTTCGACAAACAAGTAAACACCTTGCAATAGACCGTAGAACTTTATCTCGGTATGTAAAAATTTATCAGTCTGGCAAAGCTAAGGACGATAATGACTTTTCTCCGCGTTTTAACACAAGAATGGTTTTCTCAAAACAAGAGGAAGATGGGGCTAGAGGAATATATTTTAAAATGCTCCAAGAAAATGGTGATTTTGCTTTAATTGCTTCAACACCATTAAATTCTACACAGAAAACTCTTTATTATGTTGGAAAAATAATTAATCTATCATAAGAAGATGACGAGCAGCTATATGAAGTTGGTTTTTATAGGTAATCTAAACTGACTATAAGATTTTTTAAACCAGACTTAGAAGATAAAAGTTACATAAGCAGAAATAACATTGCGATGTGTCTTCGGAAACCAATAACAACTGCTTCCACTAAGAGGGTTCGATCGATGTTGCATTTCAATTGTTGACATTAATCATTATAATCGTCAATAGATGTGTTCCTAAGTGTCCGGTGAAAGTGTTCAATGTTAGTCCTAAGTGGTCAGTGAAAAGACATTTAACACTTTTGTTAGTTTGTAGTGATATTTCACATGGGTTCAACCTCCCCCTCCTGGAGGTTCAAACTACCCCACCCAAAGGGGCACATTGATCCATTTTATATAATATTTTAAAAATTAGTTTTCTATATTTTCCTGATGCAGTAATTAATTGTATTTCTGGTTTTCATTTACTGATATAATAAAGTTTTTTTTAGAACATAAAATTTTTCATATTTTACATTAGCTTTGACTGCACATGCAATAATATCTACAACCTGTTCAAAGTGCCCTACTCTCCCGTACGCGCACGGCGTTGCCCGTGGAATCAGGGCTTAAACAAAATGAAAAAAAAAAAAACCGCCCACAATGACATGAAAAAGTTTTGAAAACAAAATCAAAACAAAAGATACACGTTATTGATTTTCACGCTTATTTTTGTTTTCGCGATAAACAATATAAAAAAATTGCAACGTGAAAATTATTACACTGCAAGCAAAGAATGCGAGATGAATAAATACGTTAAGATACTGCCGAAAATAATAATCAGTCACCCAATTCAAGTTTATGACGTCACCTCCCCTTCAACCAATCACATAGCCAGCTGCATTCCGGAAAAGTGTCGCGGGAGAAAATTAGCTCGAGAAAAATAACTTTCATCTGCCCAGGAAAAAATTAATTAAAAAAAACGGGAAAAGATATTTTAACCGTTCTTGTTTTAAATCCGAAAGAACCGTTCTAGTTCTAAGCTGAAAAAAATTGAAAATAATAGTGTTATTAGAAAGTTCGATGCAACAAATTAAAAAAAAATAACATTCCGATGGCAAAACTGACTATTTTTTAAAAAATTCTCAAAATTCAGTAAATTATGTTAGAAATTAAAAACTAACTTCATTAGAACGGAAATCGCGTGCCCTTTCTGATGGTGTATCTATTTTTTTCGTACAATTATCTAAAATCATGCTAAATTAGCGCGAAAAAAATCAACCAAAACAACACAAAACATTAAATAAAAAATTTTCTAGATTAAATTTCAAAATTTCGGCTTCGAGGTGCATTGAGTCACCATTACGACTACCTGTGTGCCAAATTTCATGGCTGTAAGTGTGATAGATTCGTCTGGACATCGCAGACAAACACACAAACATTGCCTTTTATATGTATAGATTTATTTCCGCGAGCACCAAAGGAGAAAGGACGTGGGTGGAATTTGGCAGTGGGCCAAGAAAGAATGTAGAACGATAAAGAAACGCGAGTATCGGTCAAGCCTTTTTTTTTGGGGGGGGGGGATAGAATAGTGAAGACAGCGAAAATGCAAATTTGAACACCTTTTTTTAACCGATTGAAACAAAAATTGCACACAAATCTACAATTAATTCTAAAAGGCCACATACCAAATTTCATTCAGCTAAGTCATTGCATTTAAGAGTTATAGCGTTTACAATCATGCGATTATACAGACCGATAGACAGACAAACATCTGACGGATTTGGTCCAAAATGTGATACGGACCTACATTCCTGACATAAAACTGTGTAAAAAATTTTATCCATCTAGCTATTTAAGTTTCTGAATTATCATCTTCACATGTACACGGACAGACAGACTTCCAGTTTATGGATTTTGTCCAAAATTTGATAGAAACCTACAATTTATGTTTAAAGACCACATACCAAATTTCATCCCCGTAGCTCTAATAGTTTTCGAGTTATCGTATTCACAGGCAGACAGACATAATTCCAAAATTGTGTTTTTCGGACTCAGGGAGGCCTAAAACGTGGAGATATGCCAAAATCCCGAGTTCGAATTTTTTGAAGATTACAATACTTTCTCTTTGTATACTTCGTATACGAGAAAGTAAAAAAAAATCACTTAGCTCAGGCCTATCTATAGTTTAACATATAAAATGTTCGTACTCGTATTAATTTTTTTTAATTTGTTGAACCAGTGGCGGGGGGTGCAGTCGCCCCCTACTTATTTAGAGAAAAATTAAATTTTAATTTTATTTTAGCTGCCTGAAACTAGGTATTACAATAAAAGCAATAATGTTCGGGAAATCTAGCTATTTTTTAACTAAATTTTTAAATTTTGTTGTCTACCCCCTATACTCCGGGGTGCTTTTAGGTGTCTTTAAATTTTTTGCCCCTCACTTTTCCCACCCAAACGCAGTCACCGTGTTAGGCCGCGGTGGCGTAGTGGTAAGGTCTCGGCTTTGGGGCCGAAGGGCTCCAGGTTCGAAACCCGATTCCACTGAAGATCCGCTGAAGACGTTAAATCATACGTAGTGGCCAAACGTCCTCCCGTTGGTGTGGCGTGGAAGTTTGGAGAGGGGGTGCCAGCTCAGGTGTCGTCCTCGTCATCTGACCGAGGTTCAAAATGACGAGGTCCGTCCCAAAATAGCCCTGTTGTTGCTTCAAACCGGGACGTTAATGTAACTAAACCACACCAAGCCGCCACTGTGTTGAACGATGCTGTACGCCGCGTGTCAAACTATCGAGTGCTTGCCTCATTTCGGATTTGGTTTTTCTTCGACAGATTCGTCCCCGTCGGAATCATCAACGTTTATTGCTCGGTCTTGCTCAGGAGCAAATTTCAATTCAATTCTCCATTTCAAAACTGATAACATCAAACGATCATACTAAACGAATCTTTTTATGTCAATCTGAATGCGTCGCTTCGGAACCAGAGGTTTTTGATATTATAAAGCGAATGATAACATTAACCTCAATCACATTAAGTGGCGTCCACTGTATCCTTAATGAAAAGAATAATGGCATGCAAGAGAAACTCCTATTAGGCTGTAGGATGCTCCTTCAGTTCACCTGCCGTCAAAACTTAATAAAGAAAACTGAATATCGCAGCAGTTCCTGCAAACCACTTAGACGTTCGTCCATGCCGATGATAGTTCAGTCCATGGGTCGGCAACCTGCGGCTCTCTTAAATTAATAAATAACTTAAAATATTAAATTTAAGTAAAGGACGAAAGATCACAGCAGTTCCTAAAAACTACTTAGACGTTCGCGCATGCCGATGATAGTTTAGTCCATGGATCGGCAACCTGCGGCTCTCTTAAATTAATAAATAACTTAAAATACACGAAAATAAAATATTAAATTTAAGTAAAAGACGAAAGATCACAGCAGTTCCTAAAAACTACTTAGACGTTCGCGCATGCCGATGATAGTTTAGTCCATGGATCGGCAACCTGCGGCTCTCTTCTTCACCAAGGTATGTGACTACCCCAAATTCCTGTTTGCTGCATGTGAAAAAAATTTTTTGAAATTTGTTTATTTTGTAGTCCATACATTTAGGTATCTTAAAAATGTTTTATTTTCATCTATAATTACAAATAAGTTATAGCATAAATAATAACTGGAAGTGACAATTTAATACCGGAAGTGGCAATTAAAAGAGCCTTACAATACAAACAAATAGGGGTTTGAAATAACTATATTTAAATTCTCAAGTAATATATTGTCTAAAACATGAAATTTAAGCTTCTCCATTTCATTTTTTTATTGTTTTGATATTTTAAGACGCTTTTTAAAAAATACAACACAACAGTAATTACAACAATAAAAATTAATTTTAGTGCTCAAATTGTTGTTTTATAATTTAATCTATTTATTTTGAACTGTTACCGTCCTCATGTTTTGAAATGTAAATTCCCATCCATAGATGCTTAACATATGAAAAATTGACAAAAGCTAATTCAGATATCGAGACGCCACCAATATCTACTATAGCAATACGTAACCGTAGCGTCGA
>BGPR01012498.1:0-25010 GCA_013235015.1 Araneus ventricosus
ATATTTCAAGAATGATTACAACAACATAATAACTTACCATAACACCATTGTCTCCCATTACAGGATCACAAACTGAAGAAGAAAACATACATGTAACGCCAATTATTATAGATTTTCCATATTTTCTATTAAGCATTATGTGATAAATAACAAGATGAACATAAGATTTTTTATTGATAAATTCATTTTACAGGATGATGATCATGCACTAAAATTAAGATTACTATATTTTCATTAAGGAATAGTGGAAATATAGTAATCTTAATTTTAATAACTAGTTAATAAAAAGGGATAATTTAACAGTTAACATAATTTTAATGTAGGACTACGTTCCTCCCATTAGGGTCTCAGGAAGGAAATTGATTCACATGCCAAAACACCACAAAACTTGGTATGGGAGATCCTCTATATCTCGGTTTACTACATATGTTAAAAACATAACTAATGTCTTATTTTAGAGATAAAGGGCAACAACAGTTACTTAAACTTAAAAACTTACAAGAAACAAAATAGTCATGCGAGTAAAGTCATCCTAAGCCTTTAACATCAGCGGCTGTTTGAAAAAACAGCCTCCCATCATTTTTTTTTTTTTAAATATTCCGAGAAAGAAAAGTACTATATAGCAAATATTAACACAAATCTGTACCAAGTAACAGGGCAGAATGTCTGAAAAATTAAATATACAAAATCTGAATGAGGGTTACACTTACTTGAATACAAAAAAAGAAAAAATACAGAAATAACTGTAACATAAATAATTTTAGCTGAAGTACAACTCTTAATTCTAATATGGGCATCAACTTTACAAGGGGTTTTCATACTATATTTTTTTTAATCATATTAAGAAAATATCTTTAAAAATCAAGTATATATTTATCAAATTAGAAGCACCCATGCACTTATGATTACATTTTCAATCCAGAGAATTAATGGCAGCTGAATAATAACAAACATCCACAAATCTCTAATTTATTGCCACATAATTTTAGTATTGCACCTTTTCCAACAATAAAATAACAAATACAACCTTCCGTCTAAAAATACACCTAAAATTTCCACTACACTCTATGATATTATCAATGAAGAGTTTATCAGTATGAGTCAGTGAGGCATGAAATAAAAATGTTTATTACCTATTTGTTTTTTACTAAACCAAGTTGTTATGCTAGCATTCAGCTCCATAACTCTGATTCATATTTCAAGCTACCAGAACTTTCTATAAATGCGCTCATAAACTTGTTTTGGTTGAATTTCACTAGTTTGAAAGACTAGTTTTATAACCAAAACTACAATCATAATTTTAAGATAAAGTTAACAACATGCACTGATTATTGAGGCATAAACAAAATATCTTAAGCAAGTATCACATATTTAAACTGAGAAATTAAAAGCATGTAACAAAAATGTATTTAACACAAGTTTTTTTAATATTACAATGCCAATTCACAATTATACATATTATATATAAAAAAAAACATTTCAAAATTTGTTTTTAATTACTATTACTATTTCAATTTCAAATGGCAAGCCAGTTTTGAAACCAATAAGTTATAAGTTCTGAATCCGAAATAAACAAAATTGAATTATTTATTTTTAAAAAATAACCAATGAGAAAAATTAAAAGTAACAACTTATTGATTTTTCATGAGAATTTCTACATTTATTTGGTAAATATTTGTTTAAAGCTCACTAAGCTTTAATAATTACTTATAATGTTAACAAGAAATAAAACTCATTTAATTTTATTCCAAGCTTAAAGCTAAAAATTACTTATTGCTGCTTAAAAATAAACTACATTGGAATAACGAATACAGTAGATGAAAAAAAAATCTGACATATAGGAAAGTAAACATTTTTTATTGCTCAGTTGGTTATAACTATATATGCCATTTACAAATGCATGAAAAGACATAAATGAAGTGGTTAAACTATAGAGTATGGTGTGGTTTTGCTTCCTGTCACTTCGTTTCGCCAACTGTTAATTGCCAAGAGATGCACTCCTCCTTTGTTGACTTCAATCTACATTCACTAGCTGGATGTCCACACTTTTTACAGCACAAGCAAACTTTAGGTTCCTTTTTCTTTAGAATTCCAATGTTCTTCTTTTCTTCAGTTACCAACACTTTTGAGTTATCAATTTCTTTTGCTTGCTTGGATAAAATTCTTCCTTCTTCAGTCAAAAGAATTGTCCTAACTTTATCTGGTAAAAATTCATCATCATTCAATTGGTATATTTGTTGCATAACATTATCAAACTCTGGTGGTAAATTTTCAATCATTTTAAAAGCAACTTCCTTTTCTGGAATACTTTTCCCAGCATTTTTTAGTGCTTTAGCAGTTTGTTGAATACGAGCTAAATAAATGCCAATCGACTCCCTTGGTTGCTTCTTAATACTGTAAAAAACACTTCTTAACTGTGCTATTCTTGCTCTTGACTTTGGTTCCTATATTTCTTCCAGCAAAGTCCATGCTTCTTTTACAGTTTCTGCTTCAGAAACTAAGTCTTTTTTACTTTCTTCTAAGCTTAAATGTATTGTAGCAAGAGCTTTGCACTTTTGTGTTCAAATTCCACCTTCTCCCTGCTTGTAGCACCTTCAGCTAAGACAGGTTCACTCTTGTCAATAAATTTGAACAAGCCTCTTTCCATCAAAAGCATTTTAATATCTAGCTTCCTTTGGCAATAATTATCACCATTAAGCTTCTTAAATTGATAAACATTCAAAGCTTCCATGTTTGATGCTTTTAATTCATTAAATCCAATCATAAACAAGCAGTAGAATCTAATTACTTAAATGTCTTCTTAGACCTGGACCCATAACCCTTGTTGGGTTTATGTTTGTGGACACCCAAGTATGAAATAAACAAGCTGAATTTAAAAATAAAACTCAAGCTTTTATTAAGCATAATTAAAAACTATTAGATTCAATTTCAAAAATGCATAACATGTCTTACTAGACGTCTACTAAGAGATTCATAAACAATTTAAGACTAGACAGAAACATTTCAAACGTAAGTAAAACTTCCCCTAACTACTGAACATGCCCAAGCTTAGACACACCCCATAGTTTCTGAGCATGCTTACAAGGGTGAACGCCCACTGTTAACTGAGCATATCAGTCAATGCATCTCAATGGTTGCTGTTTGTTTACGGCAGACATTGAGGTATAAATAAAGGTAGGGAAAGTTATTAATTAACTAATTTAGATTAACACAAAAATAATTTGTAGCACTCATACATTTAAACTTAGAATTTTAATATAAATTAATTTAAACATGACCAAAACAAAATTAATTTATCTAACAAGCTTCACTTCCCTGCCCCGATTTTGTGATTTTTGCTTTCCCCACCACTGTATTCAGTTTTATGGCACCGAATGGAAAACAGGACCAGATAAAAATCAAACTTTTCAACCATACCTCACTAATTCTCATTGGATTTCAGCACTGATGATGTGTTTTAGTTCAAGGCACTCCAAATGGTGTGGAATGGTGTTGCCTTTAATGTCCAGCTTTAGATACATACAGCAATTTTGAAGATCACATTTACATTATTAAACATATATTGACTCAATAAAGTTATCTTCTTTCCCTTATATCCGAAATTTTTATACCAAACGCCAGTAGGTGTTTAGACATTTTTCCACTTAATTTCAAAAAGCATTTAAAATTATTTTAAAATATTTCATAACTGTAACACAGAGTTTTTTTAGCAGAACTTACTAAAAACATCTGTTCTGGAATTTTAAAACTGAAAAATTAATTCAAAATAAATAATTTTATACAGTGAATTTAAATATAGTCACCATGTTTTGTGTCAGCAGTTCTACACATGAATGCACAATTTTAAGAAAATAAAGTGAAATGTATGGATGTGTACGTTAGCAAACGTATATACATATACTGTTAGAAATACTATAAGGTGGATAATCTATCCTAAAAACAATCCAAGAACAATTGTCTTTTCTTGTTTAAACTATTTTCACTTCATCAAACCATTTAAATGGTAGTAATAAAACAATTATAAAAGAATTTTTAGGTATAGTATAATCAACATCAAAAATTAGGATAATAATACACAAAGAAACCAGAGGGGTATACTAAAAATATTTAAATTTCTACTTTTGTAAACAACTGATAAAACAATTTTCTTAATGTCTGTTTAGAATATGCAAAATTTAATAATTCTCATTCCTATAACTTTTGACTATTTAATTTTATCATCAGATCTAATCAATAACAAGAATAACCAATTCTGGCAAATCTTTATTGTGATTAACTACAATATACATATGAAAAACAACCCAGCAATTAAACTGTAAAAAATACTTACCCACAAATGTATCAGGATTAATTTGTTTCAAATCTTGAATAATTTCAGTGAGCTTCGTTAAAAATGTTTCATTTCCGACATAGCCTGCAAAAAATCATATATACTTATCAGAAGAAGAAAGTTATGGAGATAATCTGTAAAGCAATATACATAAATATCTTTATTAAAATTTATAAATAAATATCTTTATAAAAATTTAGCAGAAAATTGGATTTCTCAATTGAATACTTGCATTACTGCTTAAAACTTTTATCTCCAAACATTCAAACTGAGAGCACTGCTCTAAATGCATTAATGTAAGAAGTAAAACTTACACAGGCATACAGAATTAATATATTAAAGCCAGATAAGTTTGTCACACAACTATAAGAATATTTTGAAAGAATATAAATAGCCCATCTACTTCTTTCAAAAATATTTTTTTTTAAATGACCCAATTCTAATAGTATCACAAACATTAAAAAAAATGCAATTTATGAACAAAGAAATGCATAACTGAAGAATAATTTTAGAGAAAAAAATAAATTTTCTTTACACTAACAAGAGAAAAATTCGAGACATATACTCAAAGGCTAAGTTATATAAAATGATATAATAAACAATCAATAAACTCTACAAGACTCAGTGGCATTGCAGCAATGTTTGCTGCCTGGGGAAAACTTGTAACACACCACCCTTCCTTTACTAAATACATATAGGATCCATTAACCTCAAAATAAAAATAATAAATTCCAGAGGGGAAAAACACTTCATTTTTAACGTAATAATTCAAAGTTTGATGTTTTCGATCTAAGTAGACAGGTTGCGAAATTGACCGCCTTTCTTTCACATACCGGCAATTTAACAACAAAAGGCAAAAAATACAAATTAATTACTTTATGTACATGATGATTGAATTAGTGCCACTTCTCTTCTTAATTATAAAATCATTTCCTTACATGTCTAATTTTGCCGCCCCATTTAAAGTGCCACCTGAGGTGGACAGTCCCCCTCCCCTTTTAGCTATGCCACTAACAAGATTGTGATAAAATATCATACATAAAAAGAAAATTACTCAGCATAAAAGAATGAGATTAGTCTCATTTGAATCAGCATCTGGTTAATTATTTCCCATGGAAAATGAGTGAGAAAAAATAACATAGAAAAACTTCTAAAAATTAATTCAGAGTGTTCCTTTTTATTTTATGCCTTTTAAAGGGAACAGCAAAAATAAAAAGGGGAGAAGAAAAACAAAAATGGCTTCAAAAGATAAAAGAGCAAATTTTCTCATACAGCATTACAAGTGTTAGAATTAATAACAAGAATTAATATGGTGACGAATACTAATTAATGTAGTCATAACATGAAGTAAAAAATAAAAGTATGAAAATATATTCATACCTTTTCTGAAATACGGAACTTACTTGCAAACTAAATCTAATATTAGAGATATTATGTTCATGCATAAAAATTTAAAGACTAGAAAACACTGTATTTCTAATTTGAAAATTTAAATGATGTCAAAATGTATATGAACACATGTCAGATAACGATGGCTTAGTTTGATTGCTGGTTTTAAGAAAATGAAGGGGTAATAATGAAAACTCAATTGAAAACTTTAACTTTAAATATATATATATGTAATGATTCAACTTTTTAATCTTCTTTAAATTAATTCTTTTTAATTACTTCTACTTCAATCTTAAAGAACCACACTTTTACTTTAACTTCCAGAGTCACAAGCCTTTTTTCGGGGAGTCCCCTTCTCCCAAGCATTTAAGCTCTTTGCGTATTGTTAACGGTCTCTTTTTAAACATGTAACCAGCCTATTAAGACTCACCCATTTGCATTTAACTCTTCAGTTCTGGTCATGGATGTCTTTTAATTGTGATTATGTTATCTAATTAAATTAACCTGCATTATCATCTTCAAAATGGATAAATCAAAATTGGAATAAAGTATTCATTGGATCAAATGCAGCATTCTTATTCAAGGCATTTATTTACACCTCAACTAAAGCATGATGCTACATATATATATTTACAGAAGTAATGTAGTACAACCTCGAAAATCCGGACTGCTCGTGGGTTTGGAAGGACCGGATTTCGGAAATCTCCAGATTTTAGATATCTTACTTAAACCAATAGAGATGTCAAAGTTCTGATGTCACTGTGTAGGTAAGTTATGTCACAATTAAGCTTGCATGTGCAGACGTCTTCAGAACAAACTCGGGAGTCACAAGGCAACAGCAAATGGTTGCCTTATTAAAAATAATATAACACCTCTGACGTTTGCGCATGCACAACCAATCAAGACGCATGCAAATCTACATGTTGACGTCAATTCCAACAACTCCATATAAAAACACATTTTAAACAATAAAAACATAAAGAGACATTAAAAAATTATACAAAGACAAAAAATAGTAGTTTAAAATGAATAAAATGACTGGAATTTCTGCATCTTGCCTCAAGCGTTCTAGTTTAAAATTTATTTAGCTAATTTTTTTCTCACCATGAGTTGAAAAAAATCGTTTGGTTTTCAGAGGTTTCCGGATTTTCGAGGTCGGACTGTATATCAACTATTAGTGAAAACTCTTCATTCTCTATTGAAACCTCAATGCTCACTTTTGTTAATTTTAAAGGTCAAAGTATTTTGATTCATTTATAAAAGAAAAATTACCTGTTAACACATGAGTATAATTCAAAAGTTCATTTGCTTTCAAGCCTTCATATAAATCATGCAATTCTTCTGATTTTAAGATCTGACCTTTTATCACTTTATAACCTGTAAATAAGAGGGTATCACAAAGTAAATAAAGTTTTTTCCATGAAATGTATTACTCATACCAATCAATGCAAATAGAGGGCTACAGTGTTTTATAGGAGTTAAATTTCCTGTCTTATTTATTGTCTAAAATAATTAATGTGTACCCATTTAGTATCCATCTAAAATGGCAAACTGAGAAAACGGTCCAGGGAAAAAGGGCAATCAATAATTCATTTTTTCTGTGTCATGCACTGGGAAATTCTGCCACATCCTCCATTAGTCCTAATTTGGTCTCTTCTGGATTGCATTTATTCCTATTTTATGTGCCAAGCG
This sequence comes from Araneus ventricosus, assembly GCA_013235015.1. Taxonomy (NCBI): domain Eukaryota; kingdom Metazoa; phylum Arthropoda; class Arachnida; order Araneae; family Araneidae; genus Araneus; species Araneus ventricosus. Next base: position 7,412 of record BGPR01012498.1, read on the forward strand.
AAATCTCTTGGATTCCTGGCAATAGGAAATTCTGCGACATCCTCCCTATATAACAGCCAAGCAAACCTTTCCAAAGCCAATGGCTTCATGACCAGGACACATCTTTCTACTACCAAGCCTTAGATTCATTGATTTACCAGTATGATAAATGCTTTAATAAACAAGGCAATTATGTGGAAAATTAAGGTACATATGTGCCTTCATATATGCTACACTTTCTTCATTGTATATTTAAAATACTCAAAATAAAAAAATAGGCACCCTTATATTCTGATATGCCACCGTACAATGAAAAATATTAAAATAATAAAAACAAACATACATCAATTAAATGCACCATAATTTCTACTTAATATCACTGGCATCAGTAAAAATGCATTTCTAAACAGGAAAGAAAATTAATATAAACAGTTTCAGAATTATTGAAATAATATCTTATTCTTAATGGTAATTTAAATAAGTCTTCTTCTCAGTGTTATTTTAAGTGTAAATTTAAGCTAGTTTTGTATTTTCCTGCATGTGATTTATTTAAATATGACTTTGTGTAGTTTTCAAGTTATCACATGTGAAAAATAAATCACTATCTTAATATTTCCATATAGATGCAATACATCTCACCATAATAATAAAATGCTTATTTCAACATAAAGAAAGTGTAACAAAACTCCATCTCATCAAAATATTTTCGAGAAAATTTTAAAATATGACTATCCAAAACACGTAGGTTTTTTTTTTATTATTATTATTATTTAATGGTTCTAACCGTGTTCACTCATAACAATGAAACATCCTTTGCTCTACTGTTACCTTACAAAGGTAAGTATGGTTTTTTTTTTCCCCCATTTGAATTGCTACATTTCTATTTATTTTATTATTTTTGTTAAATTCAATTTTTTTATTTCAGAAGGAAAATTATACTGCTTTATCTGTATCACTAACTTAACATGTTGGATAGAAAAGAAAATCACTTTTTATTACACTAATTAAATAAAAAATAAACTTTTAAAAAGTTGGTGAATCCTATAACAATGTCCTTCTATCTATTTCTATGCTGCAGTGCTTAAATTCGATCACCTAGGAACAACAATTTCCTTTAAATATTATAAAAAAAATTTCCCAAAGAAAATGACACAAGTATTTTAGGTGATAATAATATTTTATAAAATGAAATATGACAACAAACCGTAATATTCAATTTAGAATTGGTTCCAAAAAGAAAATTCCATTTTTAAAAATTTCTTTCTCGTTTTATTTATATTTAAAAACTAAAAGCCCAACATACCAGTGTGATTCGAAAGCTGCACAGAATTGATAAGATCTACTTCAAGCCCAAGAAGCTATGACAAAAATAAAGAAACATTAATTCTTGAATGAAAGGCACTTTCACAATCGTAAAAATGAAAGACAAAGTAATAAATTTCACTAACTTGTAATGGAAAACAAGCACTTTTATTCCCCACATAACCCGAAACTACATGACTTTGAACAGATAAAACTCTAAAATATTTCTCCAATCCATTTTGATTTTCCATAATAATTTATTGACAGAAAACGAATACTTTAATGAAACTTCCTAGCTCTTAAAAGAGGTCACAAGAAGGTAATAAAAAGTTAAGCAATCCTTTTTATCTCAACTGATCGAAAAGTCAAACCAGCATGACCGTCAACCTCCACACAAAAAACAAAACTAACTATGACAACAGAACCCCTCGCCTTACTTTTTCTCTGTGACTTCACTTCGATTTACTGCAATAATAACTTCCACTTGAGCTGGATTATTGTCGTACTAGAATTCATGTCATTGATTAATTTCTGCAATTTGGATGAAACAATTAAATTATTGACAGATTCATTTTATATATAATCATTTTAGTTTTTTCATGCGATTCATTTATTTATCCCGAGCGAATTGGTTAGATATGGGCGAGTTTTCTGTTTTGTGTATAAGATTAAAAACCTTGACTTCTGCTTTGAAGATTCCATTGACTTAGCATTACACCGGAATTATGTAATTATGGCATTTTAATCTAAATAAACAAAATAAAAAACTCGGCCATAATGATAACGTACCAACTCTCGTAACCAATGGCCATTTGCTACGCTCTGATCATCGAAAGATTTGTCTAACCAATGAGAGCTCAGAAATTTATCCCAAAACTTCCTGTACGTCATATCCTAAAATGTTTTGAAGAAACATTTTGGTTTGTTTGTTTTTATTCGGTGTCTTGTTCACGTTTTTATTACTTTGTAAGTTGGAAAGCTAAGATTAACTTGAATGGAGCCAACCCATGTAAAACGTTTAAAAGATGAACACAGCAAGGTAATTATTTCTTTGCCTTGTTAAATTCTTTTAATAAACATTTTTTTTTTAAAGTAGGTAATATTGAAAAAGGTCAAACAGTTTTTTATTCAGAAACCATAATATATTTTCTTTTGTTGATCCTTTGAATTTTATTCGCAGGGTCTTCAGTTGTGCCAAGAGAAAATTGCACAATGGTAAGTCTGAAATGTAACACTATATTTTAAAGAATCGACTACTAAGTAAACTTTTTTTTAAATTCAAATCGCGATCAATGGTAGTTGTTTGAATAATTATTTTAATTATATTGATTGAGAAAGATATGTTTATTTTATTCAATACAATTAATATGTTATTATTGTTGCAAATACTATTCAATTAAAACTTGCCGGTAATCTTTCTGAACTTGTGTTTGTTTACATTCTTCCGGTGTAGATGTTTTACATAAACCATTCTAAGGTACAGCTCTGATATACGGCATCACTGGCGATAATTTTGTTTTGGCGACTTTTTTCAATAGCTTCAATATAAGACCCCATTGGCGATATTTTGTTTTGGCGATTTAACGATACGATGTCCGGTTAGGCGACCAAAAGTCGCCAATACAAGATTATCGCCAGTGATGTCGTATATCAAAGATGTTCCCATTCTAATCAGGGTATAGTGAAAAACTTAACTGGTATTACTTGCTTCCAAAAAATAAATAAAAACTTTTTATTTTTAAGTGAACAGATGTAACATAATCCTTTTCCCCTGACGGTGGCCCGAATCTAGGATTTGGAGGCTGGTATAAAAACTTTGTATCATTGTGATGAATGTCAAACCTCAAGGCTAAAGTAAATCAAAACTCTTTAACTTTACTCACCTGACAATAAGAATCATAAAAAACAATACAATACTTTTGATAATGTAATAAAAATTACAATGAAATAACTAGCCCAAAAATGTCTTCGACCGCGTCTAATCTACAAGTACAGGTGAAATGACTACAAAAGTAGGAAAACTTTCGAGCCTGTCAAGCCAGAAAGTAATGTTGAAACATTTTTATTATTTTTCAAAAGGGAAATTAAGAAAAAAAACCAGTTGTAATGATGTTAAATAAAATCAAGACTTCAGGCTTGGCTCTGGGGGAGGGCTGTAGCCCGATAGCCCTCCCCCCTGGATTCGCCACTGCCCCTGACTATTATTCTGCTCCAATTTTTTAGCTCGAGCTTAATTTGGCTACTTTCAATATATTATTATACCTTATGTAGTTTATTTTATAAGTTTTGTTTTTATTTTCTGGGAAATTTGAAATATTAAAATTTTGCGGCCCCTTCACAAAATTCCACTTCATAAAAACGGCCCCTTCACAAAATTCCACTTCGTAAAAACGGCCCCTTCACAAAATTCAAATTCGTAAGAACAGCCCTTTTACAAAATTTCATTCTATAAAAATGATCCTTTTTTAAAATTTTCCCACGGCACACACAAATTTTTTTTTTAAATAATTCTCACATTTTTTTTTTCCCCCACAAAAATGGGCCTCTAAAAAAACCCCTGAATCTGCAGTAGTTGTCAGATCTTTGTCACTGGCTTTTCCATTTCTTTGAAAGAATCAGTGGCATAGCAAGGGAGAATGGTGCCCAGGGCATAATGATTTTTTTGCTCCTAGTGATCATCAGTGGTTTAGCAAAAGTAAAAGGTACTCAGAGCAATTTGTCATTTATTTGCCTTCTCGTCACATTTGATTATAAAAAGTGATATAAGAGCACTAAAGTTTCTCTTCTATGGCACCCCCTAACGTGTCAGCAAATGCATGGGGTCTTTTTGACCCCACCCTTTCTCTTTCATTAAGAATTTCTATAAACTTGCCCCTGTTACTTCTTGTACCTTTATGGGAGAGCTAGAAGAAGATAATAGCAGCAGAAATCAGTAAAACAGAATTTCTCTCTCTTTACTGGGGGGTTGGGGTGAAATTGACCCGAAAATTAGCATTTCGTAATTTAACGTTATGGCTAAAGCAGCGTATGAATGTGCATAGTAAAGCAGAAAAGAATACAGAAAAAGTGTGGGAAAAAAGGAGATAAGTTCAACTTGCCTTTTTCTTATTAAAAGTCGCATTTGTGTCTTAAATACTAGTTATTTATACAAAAAAATATTCTTGACCATATTTTATTTTTGTACAAATAGCCAATAATCTAAGGAGTAAGTGTCTAACAATTTGGGGTCAAAATGACCCTGTGCATGTGCTAATGTTCCAAAAATGGGTGCATGTGCTGAAGGGCTAAGCCCAAGGAATCTATATCTCCATTGCTCCCAGAGCTGTATTATTAAATGTAGGCAACTGCCTAGGGGCCGTGAATTTTTTATTTTGCAGTAATTTTAAAATTATTTAAATTTTTGCTTTCATTTAATTTTTGAAGGATGTGCACTCATACTTAATCAAATCGAGTATTATTTAAATATTGGAATATTACATTGTTTAAATATTGGAATATTGCTAATTAATTATCTACTACAAATTTTATATTAAAGTTGTTTCATTATTGTAAAAAAAATGTGTAGCTTTATAACATAAATAATGTCTGATCCTATTTGGGAATTAAATAGTATTTGGATTGCATTAAAAATGTTTTGTCATTTATTTATTTATTTTACTGTCTTGTATAAAATTACTTTTGGTAAAACTAAAGTTTAGGGTGTGCAGCCATTCTTCTTCACTTTGGATTGCCAACTTTTTGTCACCAAGAGGAAGACTGTTGGTCAATGTGTTAGCATTTGTTTTGGGTGCTCAGTGAACTTTTTATTAGCCTTCTGCGCACGGGATGCCTACGGCATCTGAAAAGGAGAAATTCTGCACTCGATGTCTGCGGTATCTGAAATGGGTACTGGGCAAATTTTTTATACTTAAAAAAACATCAATGGCTTCGCTTTCAGCAAGGCAGGAACCTATTAGCTTTGCTTATTCATTGAATGTTAGGAATCTTAAGGTTTTTTTTTTTTTTTTTTTAAATTCCAAAATAAGTTCTCACCTCAAAACATTCCTTCGTCAAAGTCAACAGGAGCGACGAGCACGGCAGTGTAAACAAATACATTCGGAAATTATCTGAACTGCCAAATTCAAACCAAAGAGCTCCAACAGATGTATTATTCAAATTCGTTCAAAACTACCAATTAAATTGAAGAAAGCAAAAAGGAGACCAATTACGACGAGGTGCACAAACAGCTGTGCACAAGACACGAATATAAAGATTGCTGCACACTCAAAACAAATGTTCTCGCATCACCAAACTGTCTTCCTGTTGGTGACGATGAATTGGCAATCCAAAGTAGAGAGAAATGGCTGTGCACCCTAAACTTTAGTTTAACCTTACTTTTAAATTTTGATTTTACATTTTTTTACAGCGATGTACTGAAACCAACTCTCTTGAAAGTGATTCGCAATTGCTGGTTTGCTATCTGAGTTTCTCAAAATATATAGACTGCTTATATAGAGATTGAATTTAAAAAATATCCAGTTTTGGAATTGGGGAGGTATAAGTAGATGCTCTGAGATTAGAATTGGCTAAAGGCCCCTAGAGGGCTTAATCCGGCCCTGCGCCCCCCCCCCCCGGTTGCTATTCCACCGGGTAGAATATAGTGAAATGCATTACAAATAATGTTTTTATTAATCTCGAAATGTGTTTAAAAGATTGTTTCTGAAATCTTTTAATCATGCACAATTTCAAAACAAAAGTGAGAAATTTAGCTTTTTCTTCAAGTACTAAATTTTGTGACATTTTTTTATCATTTATAATGTAGTCATTATACCCCAACAAGCAAATCTAAATTTAGGTATAAATTAACATTTAACATCTTATGAAGATTAACTAAATTCCTGTTAGTTTTGTTTATAACATGCATAAGTCAATATATTTACTTTCAGTACAATATATTTTGCAGGTTGAAATTCAAAGCAGATTATGAAGCTTTAAAAGAAAGACTTGAAACACTGCCGAATTCCATTTCTTATGATGTGACAGTAAGCACATATAAAATTTATTCTCTATTTGCAATAATTATGTATTCAAGTCTGAGAAAAAATTATATGAAAGGTATGAATTATCAGTAAATAATATTAATTCTTATTTATAAAATTAAAATCAAACGGAGTTGAATTTTTAAAAGTTTGTTTTTGAATTTTTTAGTTTCCCTAACAATACTGTACAGCTACTATTGTAGCTTCCCTAATAATTATTATAGTGATTATGTGTGATACTATTTATGTAATTTGTGAAATATTGATTAGTAGCTAGTAACAGTAAAGTATTCATCTGTTATTAGATTTCTTGTATATAAAATTGTTTTTATGAGGGTCACTAACTGTCCTATTCTGTTCAGGTTCCATTTGGGATGAATGCCTTCACAATGGGCAAAATTGTCCACACAAATGAAGTGATGGTGCTGCTTGGTGATAACTGGTTTGCTGAAGTCTCAGCAAAGCAAGCAGCTGCAATTGCTGACAGAAGGATAAAACGTAAGTTGTGATATATGAATCCAGAATTTTTTTCACCTGCATGTGTACTTCTGCATATTTTTAATCAATGAATAATTTTTTTTACCCCCACCATCTATAAGAACCAGCGAGATTGGTCTCCCCTAGACTTTCTCATATACTTCCTAACAAAGGTGTCATCCCCACCATCACCAAATAAAAATTGTGGACCTTAAGAAAGGCCAGGAATGCCACAAGCACTCAGATTATTTATATTGCTCTCGTAGACTGGGGCAAGAATACAAGTGGGAGTAAAACATGCCAGGCAGGTGCCAATACACAATATGGTGCGTTTTTTTTTGCATTGTAATATGATGAAGAAAACCAAATATGCAATTTTAATACCTTTTTTTCAACCAACTGAAGCCAAAATTTGTTACGGATTGACAATTATTGTTAGAGGGCCACTTACCAATTTTTATTTATCTAAGTCATTGCTTTTAGGCATTATCATGTTCACATGAACATGGACAGGCAGACTTCCCATGGAAGGATTTTGTCCAAAATTTAATAGAAATCTGCAAACTTGGTGTCAGGATCACATACCAAATTTAATCCATCTAACTCGAACCATTTCTGAGTTATGTTTACAGACAGACAGAAATAATTCCAAAATTACTTTTTTTGGACTCGGGAAGGTCTAAAACGTGGAGATTCATCAAATCTTGAGTTTGAATTTTTTGACGATTACAATAATTTCTCTTCGTATACGAGAAAGTAAAAAGTTGCTATTCATTGCATAAATAAAAAGCTGCTATAAAACTTCTATTTTTATCTTTGTTCTTATGTACTATGTGTTCTTATATATTATGTATATTTTATGTTTGCCTCTATGGTATAAAAATGTATTTTGTCTTGTGTAAAATTTTACAAATAGATAATGTTAAATTTCTGTCCTATTCCACTTTCTTGGTATAATAACTCCTTTATGGCTGTGTTAGCTGATATATTGTTAACAGAAGTTGTGTTCAATATCCTATACAATAGACTACAATTATATATAGCTTATTTGCTCAACAAAAATTTATTTGAAGTGATTCACACAGAAACTTCTATGCGAATAAAGAATCAAACTATAGTAAAGTTGAAGAAATAAATTTTTCATGGCAAAATTATTATTTTGGTAGTTTTCTTTCTAGTGAATTTTTTGTTCAAAAAGTCACTTTTTTTTGCCAATTAAAAATTAACATATCAGATACAGACAAAAGTACTTTGGTGTGATTATTTTATCTAGAAAACATTATTATATCACAACTCAGAATATACTTTATTGTGAGAAATATAATTACTAATATAATCAGTGATGTGGGGTGGGTAAATACCCAGTGAGTAGGTAAATATTTTTTGGGTATATACCCGGGTATTTACCCAAGGCCTGGGTAAATACCCAAAAACTGGGTATTTTGCGGAAAAAAACTTTTCGAATGCTGATTCACAATGAAAAATACAAACTTCTACAAATACCCAACAACTTGATATTTTGCAAGAAAAAAAAGTATTTGTGAATGACGATTCAAAATTAAACTTAAAATTTATAAATACCCAAAACTGGGTATTTTACAAAAAAAAAAAGTATTTGAGAATGGTGATTCAAAAAGAAATATTAAATTTATAAGTACCCATACACTGAATATTTTGCCAAAAAATGTATTTGTGAATGATATTTCAAAATAAAACATATAAAATTTATAAATACTCCTAACTATATATTTTGCAAAAATAAAAGAAAATGCATTTTCAAATGGTGATTCAAAATAAAACATAAAAATTATAACTATCCCAAAACTGGATATTTTGCAAAAAAGGTATTTGCGAATGGTGATTCAAAATTAAATAGATGAAATTTCAAAAAATGGGTATTTTGCAAAAAAAGAAGTATATGCGAAAGGTGATTCAAAATGAGATTTAAAAAAAATAAGTACCCCAAAACTGGATATTTTTTTTAAGTATTTGTGAATGGAGATTCAAAATCAAACATATAAAATTTATATACATAGTACATAGTTTATAATTTTTTTTAAAGTTTTGATTAAATTATAAAAAAAAAAAAAATTCTAACAGGATTCAGAATAAAGTATTCTAGAACTTAAACGGGATCGGGGGATAATTTAGTTTTTCCGGTTTGAAACTATGACACTTACAATAAAGTAATAATTTTTAACACAGTTTATGTTATACTAGTCGCCTTTGGCGACCAGGTTGATCGCCGGAAATAAAATTTCAACTGAATCTCTTATGCTTAATTTGATATTCATGGTTCCCTTAACAAAGTAATTTGGAACTTCAAATTGTGATAGAGATTTAACCCGTGTTCTTTACGTAGCCTTGCACTTGTTCTGTTCCTTGTCTATTTGAAACTTCCTATTTAGATGTTACTTGACTTAAGTAACTTCTAATTGTATGTAATTGACACGAACTATAATTTAACAAACTTTATTTCAATCTTGTAATAGTAATTTACTCACATTGCCGTGCTGGAAGTCAAACATTCTTGTTTTGATTTAGTGAATACATAGTCGTTTACTTTACGTGTATCAATATTACTACATATTTTACGTTAAAAGTGTAAAAAGGGAAAAGTAACCTGCTTGAAGCTTTTAATGTTAAGACAGGGTAAAAGTATCCAATGTAAGTACTGTAATGTTGAGTATAAACATGCCAATCTAAGCAAAATGGAGAAACATGCAAAAAATATTTCAAAAGTTCTATTGGATTAAGAAAGGTTTTGAAAGGGATAAAATAATGATGAATTTTCTTTTAATCAAATTCCAACCATGATAACTATATCAAATTTAGAGTTTCAAGAACATTTAAGTATTGTTGTTTATGATCCAGATGAATCCCATCTAACCAGTAATAGTTTGTGTGAATGTGTGTATCTAATATATTGTCAAATAATACAATAGTTTCCTTAACAAAAGAATTCAAATTTCTTGTTGCTGAAATTTTATTACAAAGATCACTTAACTTTGTTGAAAGTAATATGAGTGAATATTACTTTCAGAATAATTCTCTTTTAAAAACTGTTAGAACTGAAACATCTGCTAACTTTTCATCAGCAATGTCTGGTACTTTGAATAATTAATCCAAAAAGAATGTTAAACAATTATATCTTTAATTTTAGTTTCTATTATCAACTGTTTATCATTTTAAACCAAACTCATTATTTCTTTTTTTCATTTAGTTAAAATAACTCTCATTTTTAAAAAGCAACAAATACATTATTATTCCTTTACTCATTGTATTAAAAAAGGATTGACATTTAAGCCTCGCATTTTATGCAAGATCTATAATATAGTATTGCGTTTTTGTTTTTTCTAATTCATTTTTTTAGCCTTTATATAATTTAAAAGGTTCATAAAACTATATTTCTTTTTTTTTTATCTTACCTAATGCACAATGTATATTCTATACATATTTATATTATATATAAAAATCATATTTCACAGCAGTGCCTGTATTTTATCTGAATAGAGTTAATTGAAAAATAAATACCCAGGTAAATACCCATTTTGGGTATTTACCCTTAAAAATAAATACCTGGGTATTTTACATCACTGTACACACCTGATACTGAGATGATTTAATAGCAATATCAGAATTAATTTATTTTCCTAATATAATCTTTTGGCATTTTTTTTTTTGTTTCTTTATTTTAGCTTCCTTTCTTTTTTTTATTTTATGTTGATTCATTGGATTTAATTATGATATGTTTTTGTTTTCTTTCTTTTTATTTAATTCATGGGCACAGAACTATTTAGAATAGTTCGGTTTTTATTGAAAAGGTTTTTTTCTTTTTCTTACTTAATTATGGAAATTAATATTTATATTTTTGCCTTAATTCTTACACAGAAAGGCTCCTTTTACTTAAAGATTTGCATTCATCAATTCATAATTTTTTAAATTTTGTTTTTCTGTTAGTGGATTTTGCATTATTTTTACTGGTACAAAACAAAAGTTAGTGTCAATTGATTCATTAGTTCTGTTTTTCATGTTTTTTTTTCAACAACTTTCATTAATAAATCTGTGACTATCAGATCTGAGATATTGTTGGCAAGTGAATGGCCTGTCTTAGTCGTGCTCAAATCTTCTAGTATTTTGGATAAGAGTGAAATTTTCATCACAAATTTTCTCTTAATGAAAGTCAGTTTAAATACAGGAATATGTTAGGTAAGTTTTCATTTTAATATTATACTCAGCTTCTTAAGCTAATGCTGAATGATATACTATAATAGCAATTTCCTCAAATTTCATGTGGTATGGTAGAGAATTTCAAATCCAAAAAAAGAGGGATCTGTAATGAGATCCTTTAATGAAAGAGGCCAAATTTTTTAGACTTTAATCAGGGACATTTTAAAATATGGCTGTGAAACCTGGAAACCTAGCTGGAAGGAGAGGGTTATTGGGCCCTCCCCTTCCAATCCAAAATATGAATTTATTAGTTAAAAAATTCAGAAACAGTGAATTATTTTAATAATTTTTAAAACACGAAGAGATAAGCAAGCATAAAATATGTTTTGCCGTTAAGTTTACTGCTTTCATTTTGGCTAATTAATCCACATTGGTCATATTAAGTTGATATTCTGTATATAGTAAAGATTGAAAAGAAGTATTCTTTAGAACTTAACATTTTAAATGATGAAACACGCTGAAGATTTTTTGTAAAGAATAATATTATTATTATTATTATTATTTTTATAAGTTATGATACAGAATGATGAAGTTATGCAATTTCTGATAATGTTTTCCTGAACTTTCATAAACAGAATTTTATCATGTTATGAATATATTATGTTCCTAAATGATTTCTGTTCAGAATTAGATGTGGGCCACCTGGTGCATGTTAAATCTGATATGGAAGGGGGAAGTGGTGTAGTCGCAAAATTAGCAGTGCTTGAACGCTCTAATCTGGGTGTCAAAAATCCCACTGTTTTAAGGAGGTTTTACATTTTTTTCTTGTTTATTTCTCATAAAAAAGGCAGTGCTTGAATGGCATTCCTGCTCCACTGCACCCTTACGCGGGGAAGGGGGTCAGATTTCTCTTCGCTAGTGGAATTTGGTGATGGGGTGTCATCTTTTGCTTTGTTCTTGCCACTTGATATGGTTCAAAATTATGAGGTTTGGCGTTGTGTTGTTGCCAAATGAATCAATAATTTAACTAAAAACTAACTATATGTTGAATTAAACAGATGTATTATTTAAATCTTCATTTTTAATCGAGGATTCTTAACACCCTTTTGTATGTTTCTATCCTAAGATTGTTCCTGCTTGAGCCATGTAGTATTGGAATGAGTACAGTTCTGTGTGTATATTTTCTCTTGATGTAATGAACACTAATTTGTGGGGTTTTTTCATGATACATTTTTCATATCCAGGGATTGATCCAGATATTTTTTTTATGGGTCCATTTTTGTGAGAAACAAAATTATTTTTGTGAAAAAAATTTTTATCATGTAAAACCTACAATATTAGCAGTCATATTTCTATATTTTATGTGAATCTGAGTTTCGTGAACGGGCCGTTTTTATGAATTTGAATTTTGTGAAGGGGCCGTTTTTATGAAATGGAATTTTGTGAATGGGCCACAAAACGGCCCCAATTTTTGCCTGGATCGACCCATGATATCTTTGTATATTTTAAGCCCCTCACTGTTTTGTTTTCCTTACAAGCTAATTATATGACACCTCCTGTTTTGAGGAGGTGTCATCTAATTACCATCTTGAGTCTTGTTGATTTAACATTAATAGATAAATAAGTGACATGGATCTTCAATTTAAGAAATTGCCCTTTCAAATGGAACAATAAAAGCAAAGGGTAATTTTATTGTTACAAAATATCTTGAAAAGGTTTTTTTATGAGTAACTGTGAGATAAGTAGTTTTAAATTGACAGAATTAATATACATATATTCTAGTAGCTATATACATAAACAGTTGACTTGAAATTATTAACAGTTTTATTTAGTTTGGTTGAATTGAATAAACCATTGATACATAAAAATGGAAATTTTTTGAACATCTTTTTTTATTCATCATTAGAAAATAACTTAATACTGAATTGCACTGAATGCAAATATTTAATTTGTTTTCATACATCTGTAAAATTGTTCTGGATTTTCTTCTCAGCAATCGGTTATGTGCCTTTTATTTTGTTTTTAACAGAATGTACAAAAATGTTGGCCGATTTAGAAAAAGAAAAGGAGCAGTATCATAACTGGATGAATTACATAGATGAAGTCTCTGTAAGTGATTTTTAAAAATATGTTTTGGTGCAGATAATTCTTCTGTCTATGAAAGTGATGCTAACTTTTTTATAAAGTAATTGATATGGTCAGGAATTAATTACTTCTTTTAACTTTACTTTTTCTTTTACTTACTATACTACTTTACTTACTTTATACTTTAATTTTTCCTGATAAAAGTATCACTATGTATATGTATGAAACATCATTCTAAATAAACAGGTCATAGTCGATTTGATTTCTTTTTGTTCCACATGAAGACGAAAATGCAAGTTGATTTCCAAGTACAATAGATTATTTTAAATATTCGAAGGATAATTCATTTTGATCGAAGCCGTGACCATTGTTCAGAAAAGTGTGCTACAAGGCACACATCTGGCAAAGTTAATTACATGGTTTTAAAAGAGAAAGTTAATTGGTGTCAAACCTTTTTATACTGCTGAGACACTGGAAAATCCCTGAATGCTTTAGAGCGGTTCAAACCGGATCTCAGCGAGTTACAGTGACAGTTATTTGTATTCTAAAGCTTAAGTAGAAATAATTTTATGAATTAAAATTTTAGAAGCATTTTTTAAAAAATAGAAAAATGTGAAATTATTACATGTATATCTTATGTTTTTAATTTAAATGTTGGAATTACTGATTTTAATCTGGAGCAGAACTTCTTTAACTTGGATCTTGACCACAGATGGGATAGTACAGAAAAAAATTAAGCTCATGGAATTTTTCTTTCATATGGCATATTTCTTTCAGACAAATATACAAAAATAGTCTTGAATTCAAAAGAGTTTTCTAAATAATTATTTTTATTCAACTTCTTTTAGATATACTTTTATTAATATTTCATTTTCTTGTTTATTTTTCATCTTTGAGGTCAGAGCAAAATTTTTCTGTTAAAAGTGAAGTTGCAAAACTTTTTCCACTCAAAAAATGCTGGGAAAATGTTTAAGCAGCCCCACTTTTCTGGTAGTAGCCCATAGTTTTTCCAGGTGCCCAATTATTATCTGGAAATGTCTGACTGCTTTGTGAAAGTGAATTGGTATTTATAAATTCTTGTATTGTGTAATGACATTTTAATTCACTCAAATTAAATGTTCACGAATTGTAAAGATTTGTGTTCAAACTGAAGCGTGAAAAGAATGCATTTTATTAAAGAAAGCTTTTTCTTTTTAAATGAATGAAGGGAATAATTGCTCAAGAAATTGAATGATCATCTTGTTATTAGCTGATAGAAATAATTATTGCTTCATGGTTTAGAAGATCTGAATAGTTTTGCTGTAAATATATTTTTTATATATATAGCATAAGTGTGAATTGAAATAAATATTTTACAGTGAGATAAGATAACTAATTTTAGATTTTTTAAAAATAAAAGTCATATTTATTAGTTAATTTTTATAAGTATTAATTCATTCTCTTTTAAAACTGGGAACCAAACCGATTTGCCAAATATGTCTGTCAAAAATTTTGTCTGAATCTTTTTCTCATCTGAACAGTGAGAGATTATTCAGTGAAGATCACATTGTTAAGAATTATTTTTACATGTTTAAGATAACAGAAGTATATTTTTTTTTTTCTTGAATTAGTCATTTCTTTTATGTTTACAAATCATTGCAGTAATAATTTACAGTATTATAAGTTACTTGAAAATCTAATCTGAGGTAGATATAGTAAAGTAAAACTTTGTGTGTGATATGTACATCTTAATTAAAGCCACTGTTAACTGTAATAATCTCAACCAGTTGGCTCATTGTTTTTACATGCAATTTTTCCATTATTCTATTACAGTTGACTCTGCTTAATGTGATCACTTCAGGACTTAAGAATTTTGATAGCATTAACCGATTGATAACAATAACCGAATTAGGTAAAATCAACTATATTTTTATCACATTAAGGGAAAAGAAAGAAAAAGAAAACACTTACCTCAGGGTTATCTATAATTTATTTCAAAAATAACAATTACAAAATTCATTAATTGTTGCTTGACAACAATTAGTCCTTAACAGTTCATTTATATATTGTTCGTACTTGTATTGTTTTTTAAAATTTGTTGAACGATGCTGCATGCCGCATTTCAAAATATCAAGTGCTTGCCTCATTTCGGCGTTCGTTGGAGGGTTTTCTTCAACACATTCTCCCCGTCTGAATCATCAACTTTTATTGCTTGGTTTTGCTTACAAACAGCTTGGCAAATTTCCAAGTCTATTAGTGTGGCAGCTACTGGAATGTCCTTGTCAATGAACATCCTTCATACTCTTCCTTTTGCATACCATCAGGAGGTTCAATGAAAATTACCGACGGTCACATCCTTTCCTGCTAAATGGACAACTTTCAAAGGGAGATCATGAAAAATAAACCCCGAAATTCTTGGAATGGGTGGTCCCCGATGTTTCCTTACAAGTGGAACATCAAATTCTACGAATGCCATCGTTAATGCTGTTTGAAAATGAGGGATTGGTTTATTTTCTGCATATAAAGTTTCAGACTCAGTCTAATTTGTCCTTCTTACTTTTATGCTGTTTGAAGCAAGATTTAAACAACTCTAACTTCAAATTTGATTTTGAAATTCCTGATTTGAAAATTTGAAAACAATTGGAGATGTAATAAAAAGAAAAATTGGTTACATTTTGGTCAATATTTGTGATATTAGTTAATGTTAAATAAAAAATAAATAGTACTTTAATCTGTTTTTCATATCTTATTACATGCTGAATTTCTTTTTTACATTTTCTAACATACTTCACCATAAAATATTTTTAACTTCTTACCTTTCAGTTGAGGCTGCATCTAGAATAATACTTGTAAAAAAAGTATTTGTTTATTAGAGATTATTCTTTAACTAACCAAAAGAATGACTTATTTAATTAAAGTTCTCTATAATTTTAAGAGATGTATGTTTTTCCCATTATGTGTGACATTTAAATATTTTGCAATGGAGATCTAATCACTAATTTGCATTTCTTGCAGGCAAATAATGAAGGTTTGGTTGAAATTGTTGAAAAATATGATGATGACGAGGAAAAAAGGTGGAGAGGTAAGTTTACCTTGTTGATAGATTTTTACAAAGGCAGTCAATGTCTTATTATTAATTTTATATTTACCGTAGTCCTGTGATGGGAAAAACATTGGTCGAAAGAGAATGTTTTCAAGGTTCAAATTCAGAAACTAGCAAGAAGATTGGGTGTTTTGATATAGTCGTGCATTGAATAGAAAGAACAAAACAAAAAGTTAAAAATATTTTTGAAGAAATGGTGAAAGATGATGTAGTATCCAATGTTTAATGTCATTTGTCTAAAAAATTTTAAAATTTAAAAAATATTGTGTAAGAATGCAGTGGATTTAAATATGAGAACCCATGTTTTTAAGTTGCATTAGGGAGAAATTGGGCAGACTGAAGATGCATTATTTTAAAAGAAGAAAAATGCATACTAAAAACTGTACAGTTGAAATACATAACATTAGCTGATCCAACACAGAGCATCTGCACTCCGTTATACGTACACCATGCATTTTCAACCAAACTGGCACTTTCAAGCTTCATCTCGCCAAAAATCTAGCGAGAGTCAACTATCATCAGCAAAAAAGTTGAGCCAAACTGGCGATTCAGCATTCCAAGAAAATTCATCAAGACAAAAAAGGCACCAAATGGTGTGCATATAACGGAAAAGTACCCAATATACAATATTCACAAAAGAAAGTTCCATGATGTTCACCTCAATGCGTGAATTAACATGATTTTACCTACTCTGATTTGAACTATTTTGACATTGATCTGAACGTTCTTTGGCTCACCTAAGTCCATCTGCTTCATTTCTAACTAATCTCTTTTGAATAATTTCATCCAAAATTTCATGAAGAAATATTGTGAACTCTACGTCTTAAACTCATTTTTTTTTCGAGAAGAAATTGTTTTACACCCGAACGAATATAGTAGCAGGCTATGCTTATGAAGTTAAGCCTAACATGGAGGAGGCTACTGGTTTTGCTGTGTAAACATACCAATCGTTGCCATCAGCAAAAGCGAAATTAATATCTTTTTCTGTGTCATATACATTAGTATTTTATATATAGAGATAACCAACTGCTTTTTTTGAGAAGCCAAAATTTTAAGGTGGGACAGTAAATACATTTGTTAGCTGGATGGACTGCTGATTTGCTACAGAAAATGTTAAAAATAGAAATTGTAAGGCCGGTATAAAATAAAGTAATAGTCTGTAATTGCATTGATGTAAATCTGTGTTAAAATGTTTACTGAGAGTTTCTAAAATATCTTTAAAAAATGCAAAGGCATATAGAGGAGGGAAAAAAGCAGTCTGATTAAGTAGTTGTATACCATGAGAGTCCAAATGTTAACAGAGATTATTTCATGGTAGATGCGTGATTTTGTGTCATGGGGATTATCATACACTCTAAAGCGTGAATTGTAATTGTTGGGCATACCCAAATGTATAAAGGTAGTTTCATCTGTGCCCTCTTTCACTTCAACATCCCATATAAGCACACATATTTCATTACAAAATATGATTATTTTGGTCCTTTGT
>BGPR01012499.1:0-10031 GCA_013235015.1 Araneus ventricosus
GCTGCAGATCGTTAAACATCTCCAGAACTGAATTTCTATTCTCTGGAGAGATTTGGAGGACTACTGCAGATGGAATAACAGCAAAATGGCTTCTGACTTTAAGAGAAACATGTTGCTCGAAGAATGACTGGGAACGAAAATAAAATGAAATGGATGCCAAAATAAAGTCACCGGACTTAATGGACATCAGCGACTTGAAAGTCTTTGTCCTGGTGTGCAATAATAAAAAAAATTATGAAGTTATTTTTAAAAATTCGCTTTTATAAGTTTACTAAATTATATAACATATTTTTTTATCCAAAATCCTGTGGCAGAAAATAAAATGGCTTTTGACTTGAAGAGAAAAGAATGACTGGGAAAGAAAATACAATTAAATGAATGCCAAAATAAAGTCACCGGACTTAATGAACTAGTCTGGACATTAGACACTTGAAAGTCTTTGTCCTGGTGTGCAATAATAAAAATTTTTATGAAGTAATTTTAAAAAATTCGCTTTTATAAGTTTACTATAAATTGTATAATATATTTTTACTTTCTCGGATAAGAAGTATACAAAGAGAGAGTATTGTAATCGTCAAAAAATTCGAACTAGAGATGTTGACGAATCTCCACGGTTTAGAACTCCCTGAGTCCGAAAAACACAATTTCGGAATCATGTCTGTCTGTCTTTGAACACGATAACTCGAAAACTTTTAGAGCTACGGGGATGAAATTTGGTATGTGGTCTTTAAACATAATTTGTAGGTTTCTATCAAATTTTGGACAAACTCCGTTAACGGGAAGTCTGTCTGTCTGTATGTTCGCGGTCATGTGAACACTATAACTCAAAAACTTGAATAGTTAGACGGATAAAATTTATTACACAGTTTTATCGTCATGAATGTAGGTCCGTATAAAATTTTGGGCCAAATCCGTCAAAAAGAGGCGTTCAAATTGCATATTCAATTTCTTTTAATTCGATTCGCATGCGCATGCTTACTAGTAGCAATTTGTTATTGTTGTAAATAAAATTTACAACAATAAATAATGTTTTCAAACGTGAATTGTAACAATTTTTTTATTGTTGTAAGTAAAATTCAAACCGATCTCATTATTTCAGCAAATCTTTTATTCACGCGCTTTTGCAATTGTTACGGTTGTGGTAGTATCAATTGTTTTCTTGGGAATTCAATTCCAAAGCAGAATTTTCGCTTTAGTATTCATTGCATTGCCTATTTTATCGCACCTGCTTCAAAGTAATATTTTTTTGAAATGTGGCAACAGATGTTTGATTTCAGGCTTGTTTGTTTGTTTCTCTTTCTCGTATACGAAGTATACAAAGAGAAAGTATTGTAATCGTCAAAAAAATTCAAACTCGAGATTTTGACGAATCTCCACTTAGAAAGTATACGAGAAAGTTTAGGGGAGACCACTCCCGCTGGTTTTATCCAAATTCCTGTGGCGAAAAACAAAATGCCTTCTGACTTTAAGAGAACCATGTGGAATGACTGGAACCATGGAGAATGACTGGGAACGAAAATAAAATGAAATGGATGCAAAAATAAAGTCACCGACTTAATGGACTAGTCTGGACATTAGCGACTTCAAATCCTTTGTCCTGGTGTGCAATAATAAAAATTTTCATGAAGTTATTTTTAAAAATTCGCTTTTATAAGTCTACTAAATTGTATAATATATATTTTTTTTATTCAAAATCCTGTGGCGAAAAACAAAATGCCTTCTGACTTTAAGAGAATCATGTTGCTTCAATAATGACTGGGAAAGAAAATAAAATGAAATGGGTGCCAAAATAAAGTCACCGGACTTAATGGACCAGTCTGGACATTAGCGACTTGAAAGTCTTTGTCCTGGTGTGTAATAATAAAATTTTTTATGGAGATATTTTTAAAAATTCGCTTCTATAAGTTTACTAAATTGTATGATATATTTTTTTATCCAAAATCCTGTGGCGAAAAATAAAATACCTTCTGACTTTAAGAGAATCATGTTGCTTCAAGAATGACTGGGAAAGAAAATAAAATGAAATGCATGCAAAAATAAAGTCACCAGAATTTAAAATTTTCCTTAATTTAAAATTTGCTTTAGAAAGAAATTCAAATTCAAGGCAATTGATTTTTTATTATATATGCCATTCTGAAAAAAAATTATCTTTAATAGATAGACCAGGCGATTACAGAAACGTTACCTAATAAACAAATAGAGATATATACATGCAATTATAAATTCATGAATTCTTTCGATATACAGGGTTAGCCTAAATGATTCATCGGGTTTCAAAACACTGTGTATTGAGAGGTATACGA
Organism: Araneus ventricosus; assembly: GCA_013235015.1. NCBI lineage: Eukaryota > Metazoa > Arthropoda > Arachnida > Araneae > Araneidae > Araneus > Araneus ventricosus. The sequence continues at coordinate 2,304 of BGPR01012499.1, forward strand.
CCTACAAAGGCGGGTGATACATGACAAGATACATACACTCCCCAAGTTTAAAAACCCGCCTCGTTCCTCGCTAGATGGCAGGCCTGTAGCGGCACTGTACAAGATGGCGGATCTGGATGATGTTCCTCTGTTGCCATGGCCTCCCCAGCTCGCTAGATCTCACGTCATGTGATTTCTTCCTGTGGGATTATGTGAAGGACAAAGTTTATGTACCTCCAATTTGCCAACAACGTTGCATACACTGCAGGAACGCATCACTGCTGCTGTGACGGACATTGGCAGAAACATGCTACTGAACGTCTGGACGTTACTGGATTATCGTTGGGATGTGTGCCGGGTGACCTAGGGCTCATACGTTTAACATTTGTATTATGTACCAGAAACTTGGTGAGTGTATGTATCTTTTCATGAATCACCGTCTTTGTACGTCGCATACTTGTAAATTAACAGCCCTTTGAAACCCGATGAATCATTTAGGCTAACCCTGTATTACGATATGAATGCAGATAAAACACTACAGAAGTTCAATAAAAATCAAAAGCGGATATCTAAAGAGGAACTAGCTATTTTAAATGCACAAAGTATTTATTTACATACCATATATAAAAAATCGAGCTCCACTATTTTGCTATCGAAGATTTGGTAGCCAAAAGACTGAAATCAAATCTGTTAATACAGTACAATCTCGAAAATGCAGACTGCTTGGGGTTTGGAAGGTCCGGATTTCGAATTTTTCGGATTTTAGATATCTTACTTAAACCAATAGAGATGTCAAAGTTCTGATGTCACCGTGTAGGTAAGTTACGCCACAATTAAGCGCGCATGTGCAGACGTCTTCAGAACAGACCCGGGAGTCGCACGGCAACGGTAAATGGTTGCCTTGGTAACGCCTCTGACGTTTGCGCATGCGCAACCAATCGAGACGTATGCTGATCTACATGTTGACGTCAATTCCAACGACTCCATATGAAAACGGGTTTCAAACACTAAAAACATATTGACATTAAAAAATGACACAAAGACAAAAATAGTAGTTTAAAATGAATAGAATGTTTATGTGGAATTTCCTCATCTTGTCTCAAGAGTTCTAGTTTAAAATTTATTTAGCTAATTTAATTTTTTTCTCGTCATGAGTTGAAAAAAATCGTCCGGTTTTCGGCTTTTAGAAGTCCGGAATTCCGAGGCCGGACTGTTTAAGAAAAACATGTGAATTTATGTAAGAAATACGTTTTGGCGACGTTGATGATCGAATCAGTGTCCCATAAAAGGCTTCTTGTTGAACAAATTTGAATCGATTTCGAGCAATAGTCACGAGACCAGATACGCCGAAGAATTCATTCATGCCTCCGTGATGCACGTCAAGTGCGCACAGCCGATTTAATTTTGAAATTCGCTGTGCACCACCCAGGAGGGAAAAGGATGTCACATCGCAGCAAAGCCTAAGACAATGTATAATTAGATGTCACATGGGATGTTAAGGCAGACTGACTGAACATCCCATGTGACATCTAATTATACATTGTCCGACACTGTACTGCGATATGACCGTGGTCTCACGTGAATTGACGCAATTAAAATCCTCGAGTAATCTAAGACGTGGTTAATCATGTGATATGTACAGTGGGTTTCAAATAGGAAAACGCGTCTTACTTCACAGTTAAGACAATTTATGTCCACTGCGTGTCCATAAATCTTTAGCCAGTAGTTAATTTCTAAGTCGGAAAGGATAGGCCGGTTGGAAAAATACTCTAAATGACGTAAAGAATTACATTTAATGATGTTTGGTCAATAAATGTGCTGCTGAAAAAATCACGCAGTCTAACGTTTAGGGTAGACTAGGAATAGTTGGCCATAGGGGCACGTCGGGAATTTTTAATACTTTTCGGTATTTAACGTTGCCATTCCAGACAAGTGTGTATTATCCCGCCTTCCTTCTTCCACATCATCGCCATTGAAGAAGCAGCGTTCATTAAAGAACCAGCCAGACTTTTCTAATTTTTGCTAAGCTCAGTAAATTTCCTCACTTATGAAGAATCGTTTTTTTGTTTGCTTATAAATTACAATTTCCATTTTTACAAATAATAATCAGAAAATTAATTCTTCATTGTTACTTTAGGGCTTGTTTGCTTATCGAAATGTTTTCAGAAAAAATCCCTACACTCATGAGAAGCAAAAACGGCGATATGGGGCTAGTTGGGCCACTTCGCATAGGGTACGTTGGCCCGCGCTTCTACACATGGTTTATCAGGATGTGCTTTATAGAAATATCTCTGAATATGTGAGATGGAATTGTAACAGATTTATTATACAAGATACTTGTTATGAAAACCATGCGGACTCAATTTTGATTATAATTACACAATACTATTTGACGATGACCTTAAAAGTTGTATCTCAGTTTGCTTACGTAATTATAAGAGGGAAGGTTTGCGATTTGCTTATTTTTGCTGACAAGGGGGGAGGGAGTCAAAAAATACCAAAAACATGCTTAAGTAATATTTGAACGGCCCCTGATGAATCAATTGACACTAACTTTCGTTTTGCCCGAGTTAAAATAATGCAAAATCCACTAACAGAAATACAAAATAAAAAAAAATTATGAATTGAAGAATGCAAATCCTTAAGTAAAAGGAGCCATTCAGTGTAAGAACGGTTAAGGGGAAAATATTAAATATAAAATATATAAATAATAATTTCCAAAATTAAGTACGAAAGAGAAAGAAACTTTTTAACAAAAACTGAACAATTCTAAATAGTTCTGTGTGCATGAATTAAATAAAAAGAAAGAACAATTCAATCCGATGAATCAACATAAAATGAAAAAAAGAAAGGAAGCTGCTTAACTCGGCTAAAAATATAAAATAAAATAAACAGTCAAAAAGCAATAATGCCCATTTATCCCCCGTGCATGCTAATTTGTAGACGTGAACACACCGGCTGAATCTCTTTGGCCCGTAGCCAAGCCAAATGCTAATTTGTAGACGCACACACTGTCTGAATCTCCTTGGCGCGTAGCCAAACCAAACCACGTGAGTGTTACTTCAATTTCTGGATAATTCTAATCTATATATTAATAAGTAAAGAGAAAACTTTGTACCCCTTTTTAAGCACATTGCGCGCACGGAGAAGTGTGAAATTTGGCATAGTTAAAGTTCATATAGAGAAGGGGTGCAGAAAGATGAAATTTCTGTATAATATGTGTTATAAATATATCAAATTAAATAAAATAAAACATTCATTATTTCCGTTCGTACACTGTAAAAAATTAGCGGAGTGGATGATATGTAATTGATTTAATACCCCCGCAGTGAAGTCCACTCCAAGAGGTAGTTTATTCAGATTATTTATTTTAAAAAACTCTTCGAAGGGAAATACAAAATGCGGGTGATTTAAATCTGTCAATGTCAAACACATATTAGTCTGTGGTCAAACAGTCGCACAGAGTAGAGAATGTCTCTAAGGAATTTATATATAGTATGTATTACTAATACATTAAATTAAATAAAATAAAACATTCATTGTTTACGTTCATAGTGAATGTCAAACACATAAAAGTCTGTGGTCAACAATCGGACAACATCTATTTTTTTAACCGCTCAGTTTTTTTTTTGTTTCAATAAAAAATAACCTCAATAACGTTCAAACTTAAAAATTTAATGAATTACGACCTCTGGTATAGATAATTGACGACCTCTAGTATAAATAATTGACTGAGGCTATTTACTAAGCAGTGAAATATCTCTCTTAAAAGAGATATCCAAGGTTTGCTTTGTCTTGGAGGTTAACAACTTTGATGTCGATTTCCAAATATAACGATAACTTATATTATTCATTTAGCATCAGATATTATTTCCTACGGGAATGTCCCTTTTTGGAAAGACCGGAAATTTGAATCAAAAGGATGTTGAGAATGATTATCCAAGTAATTAGATAAAGAATTATGATTAAGATGATGAATTTAGGTGATTACGATATGCATGCAGATTTTTTGCCTTTGTTTCCTAAACAACAAAAAGTCAATGCATAGTAAAAATTCGCTTAAAAATATTGTTTCGGGTAGAGTATATGATTAAAACTACCTATGAGAAGCATTTTATTAGCTGAATAAAAAACAATAATTCTTTGGAAAATTTATAAATTCTTGAAACTCACTTTTTAAAATTCGTGAAAAATTACAAATTTTAATAAGTAATACAAATTTAGTGTTTTTTTTTTGTTTTTGCATGCAGTGCAGGAGATGCTGTAATCACTTTAATTAATTAAATACATATAGCGCAAAAGGCCATTGTCAAGCAAGCGATAACTTGTCAGGTGAGTAAAAAGGAGTTAAGTGCTGATAGCAACTCTTTGTCAAAAAGTATTAACACTTTAGTGACAAGAAGACATCAGCCGTCTCTTCGCATTTTTTAAATTTTATTGATAAGCAGAAACAACAAATATCTTTTTTACTTTGAGCAATATAGCAAAAAAAAGAAGAAAAGGTTTCATTGAGTACAAAAGCAATGTATATTTTTGTCGGGTGTTTCTTAACATGCGAATAGCATATTTTACGAGGTATACAGAACAGAACGCCGTCCCTTACCCCCGTACCCGTGACCTGACCGGTCACTGAACGGTTTGATGGGCAAGACACGGGATTTTATTTAAGAAAAAGAAAAACAAAATAAGCAAAAAGAAGGAAATATATACACTATGTACAGCACAGGCATTTTCACTTTTACGATATTAGTTCGTAACAGTCTTCTTTTCTTTAGATGTTGAAATACCTTTCTTTTATTTGAAGGGGGAATGTCCGGTAATTGATCTACTAAGTTCAGCTCGCTGGGAAGTTGAAGGCTAGGGAGGCCGGAAAAGATCTCTGTTTTCGCTAATGAATTTGATAATCCCACGAATTTTCTGCCTGGAGACGAGGTTATTGGCGACCCTTTTCAGCCATTCTTGTTCGAAGTTTGGCGCTGGCTTCCTCAGACACCAAGACACTGTATAGATACACTCCGTGGCATAGTGAAGTGCCGTGCCAATTCCACCACAACTGCAGTAATCGCTGTCAGATGGGTGAAACCTTTTGAGGTAGGCAGGGAAAGGTCCATGTTGTGTCTAGACATGGACCTTTCCCTGCCTACCTCAGAAGGTTTCACCTGTCTGACAGCGATTACTGCAGTTACGAGGTATACAGTAGAATCCCGGTTAATCCGAACAAACTGGGCTGACCTCTGTTCGGATTCTGGGGAATTCGGATTATTGGGGAAATTCGGCAAAATACTCTTGATATACCAAATGCAGTAGAGTATTGACTCTGGGTGCTCTGTGAAAGCGTACGGAAAGAGCACGCGGCGATTAGCACGGTACAGTGGCAAACAAGTTGAGGGTGAAAAGGAGATATTTGAGTGTGTTTCTACTCATTAAGGTGTTGTATTCATTCTTAAAAATCACTTCAAATACTTCTTTTAAGTTAGGAATAAACTTCAGCTTTCCTCCTGAATTGTAATTTTTATTTTCCCTTCATTTTTCAGTAAAAGTTTTTCAGAAAATTTAAAAAAGATGTTCGGATTATCCGGAATTTCGGATTCCTGGGGGTTCTACTGTACTTTAATGAAATGGGTTTATGGCTGCTATTCCTACAGTCGTTCTAAATTCTTTGTTGAGAGACTAAATATTTTCCATCCTATTCAATATCATCTAGTAAAGTTCGTTTAAATTTTATTGTAAACTTTTATTTTTCATTCGTATAAAAAAAAAAGATTAAAACCAGCAGGAGTGTTCTCCCCTAAACTTTCTCGTATACTTCCCCAAAAAGGTGCCGTTTCCCCTTCTTCCGCGTGGCTAAAAAAATTCGAACCTACTGTTACCCAGAATCCAATGATTATCAGAAGGTTTTTCATTATAGTGATTGAAAAATATCTAGGTAAAGAATCAAATTCAAAGAGATGCGTACCGATTTTCCGCTCTTACCGGCTCAACGATAAACTGATGTAATTCGCTCCATAGCTTTGGCGTCAAAGAAGATTGCTTCCAGTACGCATGCGTGTGGAGATCGCGCATCTTAAACATTGTCGTAATTTTTCTAACTTCATTTCTTTTTTCAATTAAATTCTTTTATTCATTTCAATTTTTGTATAATATTTTTAAAAAAATTTCTTGTCCAGTTTTAATTCTGCTTTCTTTTTAAATAATAATTTTATAAAAATTTTTTTTAAATCATTGATTGTTTGCATACTGAAAAAGAATGGAGATGTCCGAAATTCGAATAGTTCTTGAAACAAAATAAACTTATTAAATAGAAAAAGGAAGAGATCATAATTAACGATGTATTAGACAAATTTAAAGTTTTCGAGGTGTCATAATAAAAAACTGTAAAAATTACGTTGTAAAGCATATATCATAATAATCCCAAAAATATCAAAATTGTTCTGTTTCACTGTAAGCCCTTTAACTCTTGCTCAATCATCAATCAATCAAAAAAAATCAAAAATTTTAATCAATATTATGTTATAATGTTATACGTAATGGTTAGTTAGTTATAGTCAACATCAGTAAATGCGTTTCAAAACATCTTTGAATAAGAATATCCTCTGCTTTGAAAGCTTGTTGAAATTTCCAAATTATTACTCTTAATAATCATATTATCGAAAACAATAATTAAAAATAATAGAAAATTAAAAAATTAAAGCACATTAAAAAAGAAAAAACTAGAAAAAATATGAAACAGAAGAAGTAATCAACGATGATAACAATACACCTTTTTGCGAGCCAAACGCAGCAGCATCCAGTGATTGCATCATACATTTCACTACAACTAACCAACCCATCGCTAAAGAATTAAACAACAAAAATTCCCCAATAATGAAATAGCCAAAACACATAAAAGAAAAAACTAGAAAACAAAAGAAAAAAAACAATCAAAATGTAAAAATTGGAGGAGAACCCCAATGGCGGACTTTATCAGAGAGCCACCCACCATAGGAGTTCTAATTTAGACAAATTTTCTGTCGAGGGCAAGTCAAAAAAATATACCCTCTGTGGCTCTGAATCTGGCCAATTGAAATATAATAAATAATCCCTTTGAGAAGAATAAAAAGAAGGAAAAAAAAACAAGCATAATAAAAACCTTTAAAAACATATCCAGTAGAAAACTTGAGAATGCAAAAAAGTAATTCATCCTCAGCCGAGTTAGATGCAGGAATAGGACGCCGACTAAAAACGAGAAAACAAAGGTTAAAAAATATTTCTATGAAGAATTGAGAAACGCAGTGAGAAACCTCTTATGCTTTGTACAAGATGAACGCGTCTAAAACTATCGATGTCCCAATTATCGAAGATTTTCATAATTTAAAATACAAAAAATAACAGTGCATTCATGCCGTCGCTCATGTTTTATCACCACCTACGAAAATAAGTTAATCCGAGTCAATCAGAATATACGGAGCATAGATTCTATTTGTGTCGGCCCGATTATTTTTGAAAATCGAAAACGAGATTATTGCTCAAAAAAGAAACAGATATATTAAATAAAATAAAAAGAACTAACTTAAAAAAATTCTTTAAGAGTGCTGAATTGAGTCTATCTTATACATCTGATAAATGAAACGTTACGTCTGATAAATGAAATGTTCATTGAACACGAAAGTTCACTTGTTATTATACCGGTCGTTTTTTAAAACGTTTTTGCAATGCTTCTCGCTATTTTAAATCATTTATTTATTGCAATGCTTCTCGTTATTTTAAATC
>BGPR01012499.1:12182-23734 GCA_013235015.1 Araneus ventricosus
TTTAACTGACAAAAGTTTTGAAACTTTTTATTTGGAAAAGAAAAAAAAAAAACGATTCACTCGTTTCTCTGAGAAACGATTATTTTTAACAGTTGTCAGCCTTTCCCCCACCGATAACAGTTTCTGCTCTCAAAGAATTAGAGGTCATTTCTAAACACCACACGCCAAATTAAAGAGTTACATCAATTAAGGATATTCTAAAAATCTGGCCCATCATTATCGTGAACTTTAACGATATAAAAAGAAAACCTTTCGGCGGAAACGCGACTAATTTTAAGCGAGCGGCACGACATTGTGGTCAACAACCTCTTTTACACTTTATTTGCCCGGCACTTCGAAATTGACAAGAAAAGCCGGTAATTTATGCTGGAACTCGACGAGATTTTAATCAGTTACGACTCCCCTGGGCAACCCTAATGTAATTGCGCCGTTATTTAAAAGGTTGTAAAAATCAGTCTTTTCTTTTCCCTTTCTTCACTGCAAATTAAGGCCTTAAATTGGCAATGGTTCTTAAATGAGAAAGCGAAAAGGAAGAGAATTCAATTTATGGGGATATCAGAAAAATGAAGTTGACGTTTTTTCACTTTATAATTAGTCGGAAGTTTGCACAGCATTATTGAATTTCAGAGATGTTCTATCAAACAAAATGAGAACACAATGACTTATAAAAAATAGAGTTTTGATTAATAAATAAAAAATAGAGTTTTGATTTATTAGTGTCTTGTTGGAATAATTGAACTTTGTTTAAAATGCATAAATGAAAAATAAGTGGTCATAATTATGAAAGAAAATAAAACACTTTTGGTTTGTCCATTCCGTTTTAAAAAATAGATCACATGTCACGGATCTACCGAGACAGTCCCTATTTTTAACTATTTGTCTTGTATTTTAAAAAAGTACCCTGAACACGAATTAAATGTCTAGGATATCCCTTATTTTACTTATCAGTTAATAATTAATAATAAATAAAAGATAAAATAGGTTTAATACAGTGATTTCAACCTGTGGGGCGTGATAACACTGAATGGGGGGCGCGAGAATATAGAGGAGAAAATATTTTAAAAATTGATTATTTTGCTGAAAGGAAAGCAAAACAAAATACATTCTGACATAATAAAAAATAAAATACACATTTACACTGATATAATACACTTACAAATAGGATTGTATCAGTACTGCGCAATGTATTTAATAATTAACTTATCATTACTAAAATAAAACAAGTTTAATAATTATTAGTGATTCCTCTCGACGGACTTCTCGCGAAAATGGCCGATATGGTGGACGTAAGACAGAGCAATAGAGACGAAGAGATAATAAGAGAGAGCAATTCTGGTTTTGTCAATGCAATTGATTGGTGTTGCAAAATATCAATAAATTTACTTATTCTTGGTAATTTGTAAGGTTTTTTAATTAAGATCGTAGTGTAACTTTAGCTCAAAATACCAAAAATACTTTATTGTTGTATATATTGTCAGTGTATGAGAGGGGGACGCGATGAAAATTATGATTGAAAACTGCGTAGCAAATACTTAAAGGTTGAGAAAAACTGGTTTAATTTTTTAAAAGGTTAGTTTTTGAAGAATTTTCTTTCGTAACTTTTGCTATATACAGAATAATCACCTTAATCTGGATGAATCCGGTTGAAGGTAACATTGAGTGTATCATTTATGATTGTAATTTTTCCTTCCTTTTTGGAATTTTTTTTATTATTATTTTAATGTATCTAATTATTTTTATGCTATTTTATTTTTACTTTCTTCTATACCCCTGCCTTCAACATCTCCCGTTACTATCTCGTGTTCTAAAGTGCCCCATTAGAAATTCAGAAAACTTCGTTAGTCAAGTTTTAATAAAGCAAATACACGCTTAATTGGAAAGAAAAAAAGTTGCTTGATTGCTGATTTCGTCTTACAGAAATACTGGGAAACACGAAAAAAAGAATTTACCTTGTTACGTACTTTCGTAAATAGTAAAATAATAATAATAATAATAAATGATTGTATTTTTTCTAAATGTTATTTCCTTCAAATTTAGAAAGTTTTCTTTCTGTTCCGCTTTTTCCATGAACCACTATTTATTTATTTATATATTTAAAGAAAAGCACACTACAGAGAAAACTCCATTTACAGAGTGCTGACAAACACACAAAGAACAAAAGTCACAACGAGTAAATAAAAAATAAAAAAGAATATGCCTTAGAAAGCAAAAAGCAGAACACAGAGAACACATAAAGTCACAATACTTATGCAAACGTATATATAATTAAAAACGAAAACACATAATCACAAAACTTTAAGACACACTACGACACCAAAAGCCGTATTTTTTTAAAAAATTTAAAGTTCATTTCCAAAAGGCACACACTTGAGATTAAAAAAAAAAAATGCAACACTAATATGCTTACTAACAATCTTTGCTTATTTTTTTGGCAAATGACTTCATTTACAATAGGCTATCTTTATGAAATTTAATGAGCTATAATATACCACTGTACTGAAGTTTGATTTAACAATATTTTGATTTAATAACATTTAACAATATTTTTGCTGCTTTTTGTTTTTATTTTGCGAAATCTCATGTTAAAATAAGTCTTGCGAAATGTCAAGAACATAAGGGCACATACGACTGTTAAACCTGGAAAATTTTTGATTTTTGAAAAAAATATATATTATTCTCCTGTCTTTTCTGAACAATTTAAAACAATCCGTGTTAAAAATTCCCATAATTATGAAAGTTATGAAGGAAAATGTATCAGCTCTTCAATGTAAACATTGAATATGGCCCTATCTTTAAAGCGCTATATCTCAAAATGTGGTTTTTTTCCATATTGCGCTCACGATATCTCAAGAACTGTTGAATAGTTTTACATAAATTTTTTTATCGAATATGTATTGTGCTATGTTCTGCAAATTGAACCACAATTTTTGTACAGATTTTCTCCAAAGAAGTTTTTTTCGGGGGGTTAGAAAAGTTGAAATTTTAACTATTTTTAACATTTTTATTTTAAATTGATATATAAAATAGAAATGAAATTTAAATGTTAATAAATTGTGATTCAGTTTCTTAAACAGACTCTTTGGATTACTTAGATACCCAAAATATTGTGTTTAGATAAATATTTTATCCGCAATCATGCGCGTAAGGCGACTCTCTCATTTTTTCTACAAAAATTATACCCATATTTATTACTCTCTCAAACACATACATACCAATATGAAGATTTAAAAATGTGTGCACCGGGAGAGAAAGGACAGATATTTTTATAGGAAAAAAAGTGGATCAAAGATCACACAATAAAGTTCATCCATCTAACTTATTGCACTTTTGTGTTATCATGTTCATGTGCCTAAAGCAGGCAATTCACATTGGTTCCTGGTACTTTTCCGTTAGCCGGACGCAAGCAAAAATCGCCAAATAATGTAGAATTCTGCCAAATTTCTTACAACCATTCTCTTGGCGACTTTTCTCTTTGCGCCCAGGTAACGGAAAATCGCTTCGCTCTTGGCGACTTGGCTGTTCACAATTGGCGACATTTGCGCCCGGCTGATGGAAAATCGCTTCGTTTGGCGATTTGGCTCTCGTTTGGTTCACTTGGCGACATTTGCGCCAAATCGCTTCGCTTGGCAACTTGGCTCGCGTTTGGTTCACAATTGGCGACATTTGCGCCCGGGCTAACGGAAAAGTACCCGGTTCCTAACTGTAAATTTTGGAACACGAGAAGGAAAAAGCAATAACCAGTTTTAATAACTGAGGGAAAATAACATAGCGGGTCGGGAAAGCTGGAATTCCAACGAAATCAAATTCCAGCGCCCCATGCGTCGATTCCCATTTGAGACCTCGAACGAGACTAGGCGGCACATCAAAAGATTTGACTAGATTGGCACCTTGCTTTGAGGGCAGATCCTTTTTAAAGTAAAATCGGAAATCTTCCGTGGGGGAGGGGAAGGAGAAATGTGCGTGGGTGTAACCAGGCGTCTCAGAACAAAATAAGAAAAAAACAGTATTGATAAGCAGATTTGATGATCAAATGAAATTGGCGTGTAGGGGGGGGGGGCGCGAAGAGCAGTGGCATCACACTTGAAGCATCAAGTGAATGGCGTGTCTGGATTTTTCGATTAAAGCAGGCCATTCATATCCCTTCCAAAATGGAAATTTTAGAACACTGGAAAGAAAAAGCGATCGTCAAGGTCGAAGACCTATGGAATTTAGAACAAAATGATTCGAACCGATGGAATTCCAACCAAACCAAACTCCAGCCCTTCTTGCGCCGATTCTTTAGGTAGGACTCTTAGCGAGGGTAGTCAACGATTTGACTAGATTGGGACCTCGCGACTAGGCTACCCTTATCGGAAATCCACTGATCGAAGAGCAGCTGTAGAGGGGGAGGGAAGATCGCTCTCCCCTACTGCCAGATCACTTTGGGGCTTCAGATGAATTACGTGCCTGATTTTCCGACTTGCATGGATGGAAAGAAACAGTGATGAGACAAATGGATGGAATGAAATACAGATGAATTGCCGGCTTTAAATGGGTGGAATAAAAACGAGCTTAGGGAAAATGGCATGGCTAGCCTTCAAGTGAATTGCCGGCTTTAAATGGGTGGAATAAAAAATGAGCTTAGGGAAAATGGCATGGCTAGCCTTCAAGTGAATTTCCGGCTTAAGAACAGACATATCTTCAGGCAGTCAAACAAATGATTGATTTGATCCAAAATCTGATCACATCTACAATTCTAATGACAAAAACATTTGCGAAATTTCTTTCATACAGCTCTTTGTGCCTCTGAAGATTTTCAAATACCAAAAAATGCTGTTACGTACTTGTGAAGTCGAAATATGGAGATAAAAAAAATCGAAATTTAATCTCTTAAAGATTGCAATACTTTCCCTTTCTTATACTTCGTTTACTAGAAAGTAAAAACTTGATATCGTTTCCGGAAATGCCGCTTTCTTTATTCAGGAAAATAAATTATTGCTCATATATCAAACTTTGATAAATCATATTTAGTTGGGAACTAAAAGAAATAATTCAAGTTTTATTCTTCTCCGGAATGCTGAAAGTAGTATTACAATTCCTGCTATGACACTGTTTTTGTCAATATCTGCATACAGTTCCGAGCATTGTCAAAACAAGCTTTCAAAGTCAAGATGGCAACCTTCTTCAAAAAGGTATGCATGAACAAAAAATATTGGCGAGGAAACGTAAATAGTTGTTATTTATCCAACCAGGAGAACTTTCAAAACTGCTCCAAGGTAAACGAAAAACCATTTTTCTAACAACTGGAGCTAAATCTAATAAAGCAGCAATAGATTTCGAAATAAATATTTTGAAGCATACTTCGAAATTCTTGCATTTCAAATATTTTAAAAAGCTTCGAAAGCCAACAAAAAGCTGGAAAAAAAGTGTACAGGGATCGATTTTTTCGTTTTTATTTATGTATTTATTCTTTTTGAGAAGTTTGGCCTTAAAAATTCCAAACATTTTTTTCCTCTTCGAACAGAACTTGAAGCAGCATCGATGAAATACCTAAACAAGATGGCGTCTGCGAAGAACCTTGTCCATTCAAAAGTATTCTTGGGGAATTCTCCAGAAACAGTGGCTTCGGCTAAAAAAAGAGCAGAAATAAAATATAAAAGCGAGAATCGGAAAAAGAACTGACTCAACTTTTCCCTTTGGAAAAAAACTGTCCTTGTGAGATTTGAGCGGGAAGCACCGTAAAGCTCAATGAGGCTTGGGAACTTTCTAAACCACTTAACGATATTGGATGGAATTTAAACGGTAAAGGTCTTTGGTCTGTGCGAAAATTGCTCGTAAATAGTGAGCAGCTTATTTGCTCATTAGCGGTTGTAGATACTTTTTTAAATGGCAGCTTTCAGAAAAGAACAGCTACTGAGAAAGAAAGAACACCATTCATGGCGTTTAAGTTCTTTATTATTCTATTTCATGTTTAATTTTTGGGCACGGGGAAACGGAGTCGGAGCTCCGCTGATTCAACGAGAATCTTTAATTTTTGTGTATGGCACCATTATTAAATTACTTAGTCAATGGTAATTTCAATCTGGAATTGGAAAACTGAGAATCTCATTTCACGCGGTGGCCTGACGGAATTTAGTACAGAGTAATGTCCCGATTTGAAGTATGGGTGTTTGTGACATTCCATTAGAGGATCGTCAGTTCAGAAATCAGAAAAATATTTCTCGATAGAATACAATTTTTTAAAAAGACAACTTCCCTCCAAAATTTTTTAAATTGTAATTACAGTAGAGTCTCCCTACAACGAAGTTTCGCTACAATGAATTTCTCCCTATACCGGAATTTTTAATCGGAATGTTAAATAACATTCAAAATATTCTCTATATAACGAAGTGGTTGTCTCCCTATAACGAATTTTTTCAGGGGTTTATCTTTTCGATTTTTGTCATTTTAGAAGAAAGTTGATAATTTCTGTGCAACCAATTCGCTCACACGTGCCTGTTTCTGGAACCACTCACTCTTAAAATGTGAAAATTTTTCTGAAATTTTAACATCACCAAATGCAAAGAAATGCAAAATAACGGAATTTTTCAGGTAAAATAAACGTAAGTACATACTAGTACAAATTATTCTCTAAATTGGTGAATTGTCTTCACTTTTGAGCATTTTATTTATACAATAAAAAATAGTATAATTTTAACAAATTTATAATATATATTACTTCATTTTTAATTGAAAATCATAATTAGATACATTTGAACTTATCGCACCAATTGAAAAGTTTGGAACATTTGCTTAAATAACTGCAAAAATCTCTAATCTCCGTATAACGAAATTTTCCCTATAACGAATTTTTTAATTGGAACCAAGCGATTTCGTTATAGGGAGACTCCACTGCATCTTAACTGTATTTTAGAAACTTTTCGACACATCTTTTGACCGATGAATGGTTCTTAACAAAAGAAAACAAATACGTTTTCAACCAGATGTTTTTCTGTCGGAACAATAAGAAAACAAAGCAGAAACCAGAAAAGAAAAAGAAAAACAGCGACCGATAAAAAGAGAAGAAAAAAATGAAGAGAGCGAAAGCAAGCCTTGAACGGAAGGGAAAGGAAAGAGAGGGAGGGAAAAAATCCATCAGCTGCTCCGATACCAAACCGGAGCTGCAAAAGTCCCAGCTAAATTACAACTAAGTTGAAGGGCAGAAAATTTGGCCTTTGCCTTCCGATGCGTCACTTAGCTACGCGCAGTGAACGAATTTGATTCCTTCCTGTGCTGTTCGAATTGCAGCCCCATTCTCTTCTACTTGTTGGTTCATTTTCTGTCTTTTTCTTAGCAATTATTGCTATTTTTCGATTTTCATGGATCATCGTCTTCTCAGTGCCCTTTGGAAAAGTAACCAAATAAGGTTTAACACGAAAATACAAGAAAATAAAAATTTTAAAATAATTTCAAGCCTTGTTGCAACTCTGCCACCCTCATGGGCCAGCGCCACTGGGACAGACCTAGTTATTTTGAACAGCGGTAAGATGAAGATGACAACACCTGCGCTGGCTCTCCCGATCACACCTGTGGCGGGACGTTTGATCCGGACAGATTTCAAGGACACCAGCCTCTCGACATGGCCAAGTGGAAGAGATTTGGTTTTTCTGTAGTCAAATCTTTGTTTGATGCCCGATTCCACCTAAGATCTGCTGAATATTGGGTTTAGAGGGAGTTAAATAC
This sequence comes from Araneus ventricosus, assembly GCA_013235015.1. Taxonomy (NCBI): domain Eukaryota; kingdom Metazoa; phylum Arthropoda; class Arachnida; order Araneae; family Araneidae; genus Araneus; species Araneus ventricosus. Next base: position 19,884 of record BGPR01012499.1, read on the forward strand.
TTTTCTACACGTCTAATGAATCTATCTACGGTCAACCGACAGATGCGGTTGTGGAGAAGTTGGTAGCCCAATGCACCTTGTGGCAACTTGGGCCATAGTAATCCCTAAAAAGGGGAATTATTAGCAAGAATCTTCCCTATCCGATGGGGAATTCAATTAGTCTGGAAAAGACATGGACGAGTGAGGTCCAAAGAATGGAATCTGTATCTGCCGATTTAAATGCAATTATTCTAAATGTTCTGTTGTGTGAAATGCGTGCTCGTGAATATGTGTTCGTCATTGTGAAATAAATAATTGAAAAATGCAAAAAGGACTGATCATTTGAAATCTTGAAAAAAAACACGCATAAATTGGACCTTAGGCTTAAAGGCACACACCTAGCCACAGAATATACCCTCGCAATATCCTACGATTTCACAAAACCCAAGATGGAATTTGAGCAACAATGGTGGCAAGGAATAATGAAAAATCAGCTCTCCCGCATCAAAATCTGGAAGCTCATCAAACTTAGCACAGGCAACAAAGAGACACTTTTTCCCCGGTACTGAATAGACATTATTAAAAGAAAATACATTACATTGTATATTGTTTTACACCTTTCTTGCTATATATCTTATGTTATTTTTCTTATGCTTTTCAATAAAGCTTCACGTATACGCACCTAACCGACAGGGAGCCGTTCTGGCTCCGAGTTCGGGGTATGGTGTGGTGTTAATGTACTTTTAATGTCACGGTAACTGTAGTGTTAATGTACTTCTAATATCACGGTAACAACTGTGGCGTTAATGTACTTCGAATGCCACGGTAACTGTGGTGTTAATGTACTTCGAATGCCACGGTAACTGTGGTGTTCATGTACTTCTAATGCAACGGTAACAACGGTGGTGTTAATGTACTTCTAATGCCAATGTAACTTATGGTGCACGATAGAAGTCTGGAGAGTAGGGTGCCTGCTTGGCTGCCGTCAGCGTTATCAGGCAATGGGTTAAAATGTTCTGGTGGATGTCACTGAGCTTAACCTTAACCATTGAAATAATCTAAAATATTTATTTCCTTCACTTAATAGAAAACGATACTTTTACTTAATAAAAATAGATGTTTTCCCTTCTATTAGAAATGCATGCTTCTCTTTTTCTATAAACAAAGCCTTCACTTGATTCTAAGAAATAGACTTGTTTCAAATTTTTCTTTTTCAATTATTAACAGCATTTAAAAGGAAATATCATTAGACTATTTTTTACACTCTTGGAAAAAGAAAGAACTTATCAGTTGGAAAAAGGAATTTTCCCACCTGTTTCTCAAAAATAAATCTGAACTTATCACTCCTGTAAGGCTCCAATTTTATTTATAAAACTTATTTTTGTAATAACAGAGTTGTGGCAGCAGTATAAAATCGTTATGTCATATTAATTGTAAACATAAACTATTCGCTTATCGCTTGTATCGCTATGTCTAGTTGTTCGCATTCTTGGTAAATAAATATCTATTTTTCATAATATTTGGCTATATATATATCTATATTCTAACTTTATATATAAAATCATTCTACATTTAAAACAATAATTTTATACATTATACTCCCAACTACTCCTGACTGTTTCCACATTTTGATAGTCCTTAAGCCTTAACGCTTACACTACTTTCAAATAACTTCGGTTACTTTCGTTCGTAATACCATACAAGTTAAATCTTTTTTTTTAACACGTAAGATTTTATTCTCTAATCCAAACGCACTTTTATATATTAACTGTGATTTTACTTTTAATCTCTTAACTATTTCTGACCATTTTGACTTAATTTTATTTTTAGACAAATGCAAATTCATTTATTAGTCTGGCACCAACCGTAAAATTTGGCCTTTCCGCCAATAAACCACAAGCAAACTAAATTTTAAAAAATCCTGAAAACGATATAGATTCTTATAAAAATGGTGAAAACATGGCCTCAAAGTCTGTGCCTATAGGTGGAAACGCATTACAGGCATTAAATAGCATTAACGCATTACATAGATTAAAAAGATATGATTAAAGATTTAAATATATTACATCAACAGCAGCTTACTAGGAATTAAAACACGGATAACTTCTTCACTATCTTTATTTAAGCCAAGAGCCGATACCGTAAATAGAAACATCTACTCCCAATCACGGAGATTTTCTAAGACAACAAATTATCTTAGATCCGGTAACTAACCACCATCATCAATTTTCTGTGCATGTTAATGGCAATATGATACGATATTATTAGCTAGCTTTCAGAATTTATCCAGAGTATAAATAAAGGCGGGAAGGGAGGGTAGCAAGCTGCAAACATCTCTTATTTACGAAATTTTAGGGTGTTACCAGAACACGCATGACTAAAATTAATATTTAATATGTATTTAATTGAATGGAAATGATGTGGATTCTGCCAGTTTTGTATTGAGTGTGCCTCTCAAGTTTATTTCTATAAATAATAATGTTAACTTTCAAAACGGAATCCTAGTAAGTGCTAACGCTTTTTTTTGTTGCCTGTTTTAATACAGAAATTCTAAGATGGGTCAATAATTGCGCATACAAAATGTCTACTCTAAACGTGGGGGAACTTTTCTCTCTCACACACACTTATTCACACGCACGCACGCAGACACACACGTAATTACAGTTTATCGTTTAACCCTTTTTAAGGCTATGGGAATATACTTCCCATCAAATTCATCTATTTTTAAATACATTTTTTAAGGTTGGCGTAAGTTCCCGCCAAATTTTTCGATGAAACAAAATCCTGGATGTTCCAATTTCTTATCTCAAACCGTTTTGACTTGGTAATTAATTATTAATTAATAAAATTAATTAACAAAAAATAATATCATCCAATAAGCTAAATGAATTTCTGTTCTTAAATTAATCTTAATAGAAAAAATTGCCTTATAAAGGGTTAATGCAGGAAATGAAGGTAAAATATGTTAATTGACTTTAAAACAATAATTATAATGATTTTTTAAATTTAAAAGCCTGTAATTATATAAAAGTTGGCAGATGCCAATTTTAGATTATCGTTCGCTAATATGAACTTCATTACACAATTTCATTGTTAATTTCATTACAATGATGTACACATCCCTTTGATATTTTTTTAAAATTCTTTATAAAGTGAAATCCATGATTGAACGTCATTTATAAAACAGAAATTTGACTCCGCAATTGGTTCATGTTTGTAAAGATGGAATTTTGTAATCGGTTGTTCACTCATTTCCCAATATTCTAGAGAGTTCAAATTTTGTTTAGATGTGGGTTCTCGATAATACACTACTTTAATATTTGCAGCAGTTAATTATTGGTTAATCGATTTATTTCAATTAAAATTTGATTTTACACATGTGATGCCATCTGGTAGTGAATTTAAGAAAAAATGATTATTGAATAGCATAATATTTATGATAATGAATTAAAAATTCAAGACTGAAATGTATAACATAATAAAATTAAAAAAATTTTTAAATTTAAAGTTTAAAGAATGGTTTTATTGATTTATTTTATCAAAATTCTAGGAGATAAAACAGAAAAGTAAAAGTCTCAGGAGCAGAAAACTTTACGATAAGGAAATCAAGATATTTGTAGAGTGAATATCATTAAGATAGAAAATTCGTAGATATTCTGTGAAAATTGAAGTACATTATGAATCTGATTAAAATTCCGATTTATTATGAGAGTATTTCTATCCGCACTTCATGCTTTTACTTCTCAGTTTCCACCCCCAGAATTTTTGTTAAAAAAATTAGTCTCACTTTTCAATACATTAATAAAAGCGACGCTTGTTAAAGCGCGTCACTCCTTTGTTTTCAAATATGTTATAAGAGGTAAGATTTTAAT
>BGPR01012499.1:25758-44742 GCA_013235015.1 Araneus ventricosus
GCTTTAGACAAATGAAATTTTTTATTTCGTCCTTTGACCAAAATTGAGGAACTGTGTCGAATTTCGGTCCAAATCTGTCAAAATATCCGTTTCTGGAACTAAGTCTGTCTGCAAACTGGAATACTCGAAAAACGGAGTGCTATAGACAAATGAAAATTCTTATTTCGTCCTTTGACCAAAATTGAAGTACTGTGTCCGATCTGTCAAATTATCCATTTGGCGATTATCCGTCCGGAATTACCCGTTTGTATTATTATCCGGTCAAATTATCCATTTGGGAATTGAAGAACTGTGTCCAATCTGTCAAAATATCCTTTTCTGGAACTAAGCCTGTCTGCAAACTGGAATACTCGGAAAACGGAAGGCTTTAGACAAATGAAATTTTTTATTTCGTCCTTTGACCAAAATCGAAGAACTGTATCGAATTTCGGTCCCAATCTGTCGACTAAAAGATGCATGCTCGATTCTCTTCTCTATGGGACGAAGCTAAACACAAAGATCGCCATATATACGCCAGAAGTATAAGAGAAAGACAAGATAAGAGCACTGCCATTGATATCACTTAACCATAATACCATAATGATATCGCTTAGGACATAACTCCGGGACATCTCCAGATTAATTTTTTGGGGCTTATATTAAGATAAACTGATCTTGCAAATAGGAAAACATCAAAATTTTTCTAGTTAACCAATTAATTTATGAAATAAGCGGTGGTAAGTATACTTACCAGAGATCATTCTGAGGAAACCGAAAGTGGTAAGTGTATTTACCACTGAGCTTTAAGGATGAAAATATCTCAGAATGTTAACTGGAAAGTATACGGAATTTCTCTGATTTGAAGATAAAATTTTAATTAAACTAAATTTTGAAGTTCATTTTGCATTTAATGAGCCAGTCAGGCGGTGTGCTAGATTACAAAAAAAATGGCGCAACCTGTTATAATTTTTACTAATAACATCTTAACCATTTGATGTGTTGAGAAACAAATTAAAAAATTATACACTGCTGCATTTAAATATTCAATGCACTTAAAATGAAGCAGAAATATGCGTAAGTTTATTACTGCGCATACCGTAAAAACAGTGTTTGTCGAGCTCTAGAAATTAAAATCGAATTTAATGAAATATATTTCATATCAGATACAGATAATTATATATAAGTATATTTTAAACATAAGGAACATAATACGAGCTTGTATTTTTGCTTAGAAAGTTTTCGCTAGTTGATACTTAATAACAAAAGCTGGAACTCGATGTTGTTTCAAAAACACTCATGCCATGAATGGGGAGTGGTAAGTATATTTGCCACTTTCAAATTTAATTACAATTAAAAGATAGAATTGATGATTTTACGGGTTATTATCGCAGCTCAATCGAATGCTAAGTATCGAATTATCATACTTAGAATTTTACAAGTCTCTTTCAGAACATCAGAAGAAATCTATGGATGGTGGTAAGTACAGTGTGTCCGTAAAGTCATGGTGCAGTTATGAACGCTTGTTGTGGCGAACAGAAACGAAACGAAAGGTTGAAACTTGCGCTCCACTGGACAGTATCCAAAAGAGTGTCTGTAGTGCAACGGTGTGCGCGCGCAGGTGATGACGCAACACCACGCACCGATGTGACGTCAAACATCTACCTCGACATGTTGCAATTGTATGCAGTTCCACAATTTCCAGAAGGTGTCATCTTTCAACAGGACGGCGCTCCTCCACACTACGGCAACATAGTTCGTGAGTTTCTGGATACAACATTCCCCCAGCGGTGGATAGGCAGGGGTGCTGTCATGGCATGGCCACCACGATCCCCGGACATAACGCCATTAGACTTTTACTTGTGGGGTTATGTGAAGCAACATGTGTACAGTGAACGTAAAAAACAGAGAATCACGGACGTTATTCACTCTGTTACACCAGACGTCCTTACCCGTGTGTGGGAAGAACTGGACTATCGTTTAGACGTGTGTAGGGCAACAAATGGAGCCCACATCGAACTGCGCTGAACAGGTATGCAAACCTGGAGAGTTTTCCTTTTATTTGGTGAAGATGACATCTGTATATCTTGTTTCGTTGCTTTCCTGTGACCGGTCAAAAGTGCACCACGACTTTACGAACACACTGTATATACCAGAGATCTATAAAGAGTTAAAACACTTGCCCCATTGACCAGCTCTCGTAAGTTATCGTCTTCATATACAGACAAACGCACAGACACAATTTCGAAAATATATTTTTTGGACTTTGGGAGATATAAAACGTGGAAATTCATCAGAATTTGGAGGTTGAATTTTTTGACGATTCTAATACCGAGGAGATTCATCGGAATTTGGAGGTTGCTTTCTCTTTGTATACTTTCTATACGAGAGAATAAAAATAAATTATCCTCAAGCATCAACTTATTGTTTGATATGTCAACAAATCATATACAGGATTACACATACCCATTTGAATATCAGTTATCTTAAACTGATATCCTAATCAAACCGATTTGTGACATCAGAATCAAGTTAAAAAACCGGTGTCTCGCATATATGTGACAGTAGAAGCACACTTCTTAATAAAAAGTAACAAAATAGTTCTCTTGTGGAAGCAATCAAATTTGTCAGATCCCCCCTTCCCCATCAATCACTCCAGCAACTAACATGTGCCCAATTAAGATCCCCTCCTACATCAATGACTTAAACACTCCTTATAGTCAGGGGTGTAGCGGAGGCGCAACACAGTTAAGGCACAGCTTAACTTTTTTATGAGAAATAAATAAGAAAAAACGTAAGATGCTTTTTTAAAATTGCACGATCTTCGTCTAATCTTTACCCTCGAAATAAATTAGTATTTAAAAATAATAAAAGTAAAAATCAGTGGTTAGAAGGGGTTCAAACATTAAGGTTAGAAACATTTAAATGCATTTTATGCTTTGATTCGGCAAGTCCATCATATTTTCTGTATTTCTTATCCGTGTCTTGATTTTACATTGAAATCACTTAATTTTAAAACGGCCCTACTCCCTTTTAACGGTTTATTGAGCGAGCCATTACTTAATCCACAGAAAAATATTTCCGGACGAAATGAAGGGGGTTCCATGAAAGTTGATAAGTACTTATTTAATTAATACTACATGATTATTTACAATTATTTGCATTTTACAAAGAAAAGATTTTGCCGATGTTACAATACCGGACTTCTTCGCGTGCTCACACCAAGGTTGCCAGATCAAAATAGCAAAGTAAGGCCAAACCTTCTTAAAAATAAGGCCAAAAAAGGCCAAATTTCACAAATTGATTGAAAACGTCATTTGTTATTAGAAAAACAGCTATCTTTCATGGAAACGAATCCCACTTGATAAGCATATGTTCACTGCTCTATTATTAAACTAAAATTTAAGTGAAAGAAATTTAAAACATCCGTGTTCTATTCAGGAGCTATTTCATTTAACAGCTCATTATATATCATTTGAAATGTGTAATATCAAAAATTTATCAAAAAACAATAGAATAAGTAATTAAAAATTGTTCTAAAAGTCATTAACGAAAATAAAGCCAAAAAAGGCCAAAAATGAATTTAAGACCAAATGAAAATTCCTAAGGCCAAGGGCTTAGAAAAAAGGCCAAATTTCCATAATTTGGACTTAAAAAGGCCAATATGGCAACCCTGGCTCACACTCACACACTGTCCAAGAGTCATCTCAGTAGATGGAGGGCGGCAGCGCCATCTAGCGGATAATTACATCTATTACAATTTTAGTATTAGCGTGCCTTACTCACTCACACACCGCCCAAGAGTCATCTCAGTAGAGGAAGGCAGGCAGCGCCATCTAGCGGATAATTACATCTGTTACAATTTTAGTATAACTTTAAATTTTAAAAGAATATTTTTGGACATTTTCATTATATTCATGTTTTGAACTACAGTACGTATAAGTTAATGTTTGTTTAATCAAAAATAAAATATAAAATTATTACTCCAAAATATTTTCAATATCATTTTTAGCATTTTATTTTTTCGCGATTTCAATACCTCTATAAAATATTTATACATTTTAAGTGTAAAAAAAAACTTTATTGTGAAGTGACATCCTGCCTACACTCCCTATAATACGTTCCGCCCCTCTCCTTCTTCAAGAATACAACCAAGGTCAGAGCGTTCAAAGACTTTAATTTACGACTACACCAATACTTACAATACTAATTTATTAGTGCACTAAAATAAATTTTTAGTTTTAGTTTTCATTCACAATTCATTATTACAAATATTATTAAATTTTTAAATCAATTTTTTTTCTCAAATTCATCACCAGGTGGCACCACTCATATGGAATCAAATCTCAATTAAATTAATCGATTAACTGTTAGTTAAATTCTGAAAATATTACGATAGCATACTTTCATAGAGAACACACAAGTGTAGAAAATTTCAAAACTCTAACACTTCAGGAAGTAAGCGAAAAATCAAATACAAAATTCCATCTTTACAACACACGAAACAATTCAAGTTAAATAAAAGTATGTAAAATCCCAAGATACCTCGACTGACAATACACATCTCGAGACGCACAGGAAACCTCTCAACCCTTCCTAACAGTCTCTGTCGCGCGTGAAAATGGAAACATACCCCCGCCGAAAATAAATACCGTGACTTCATTTATCAAACGAATCCAGCACTGGGTGTAATGGTCGGAACTCCCACGGGTGGCGAGACTTTTCATAAATCACAACTCGGGTGCCAAGTGGAGGTAGATATGGAATTCGTTTAATAGGAGTTGAATTACCCTGTTATAAACCACTCGGTTTAATACGTCCGATTGGGGAAACGGCTCAATCGCGAGGTTAAAAAGATTGGAATGCTAACACCCGGAGAATGGTAATTGAATGGCTGAGGTTAGGGTTAGCGTTAGGGTTAAGGTTAGGGTTAGCTGGAAATGCAGAATGGAAAGCAAACTGTTTGTTGACTCAGGAACCGTATGGGTTGAAATTAAATTTTCTGCTTGAATTGGTGATATTGTTACTTTTACTTTATAATATGGGAAGCATAAAAAGAGAAAGTATTGTAATTTTCAAATAGTTCGATCTCGAGAATTCGATGTTTCTCCATGTTTCAGACCGCCTTGAGTCCGTAGAAATCATTTTTGGAATTATGTTTGTCTGTCTGTGAACAAGATAGCTCAAATGCACAATGAGACAGTCGAATATTTTCTACCAAAATTGCAGTCATATATAAAATTTGTAAAGAAATCTGTCTGTCTGCCTGATAACCCAAACATGAAGTGAGCTAAATAAGTGAAATTTAGCACATGGTTTTATCACTAGAATTGTAGATTTCTAACACAGCTTGAACCAAACCCGTCAACGGCAAGTCTGTCGGTCCTTCTTACAGCAAGCACAACATGCTGCACAATATTGTTCAATATTGTTGTAATAGCCCAGATCCTCCGGTAACGCTCTGACGTCAACAAAAATAAAACTCGCGCCATAGCACTGCGAGACGTTAAACAGCATTACTTCATTGTTAGAGAACCTAAATTTCAGTAATTTTAAATTTAAAAGAGTAATTGTCGTTCTAATTTCAAATTTAATAGCTCTAAAATAGTGAAATAAAATTTTCTATCGATTGATATAAAATGTATCTCGCTATGATCAATAGTTCCCGAGAAATTTTAAATTATATTAATCATATATTTCAAATTAATTTACGTTTCTCAATAGAAAGTAGTAAACTAAATCAGTGGTATATCATGCGCGTGATATAATTTGGACGCCAAATTATATCTGAATGTAAGCGTGGCGATGTTGTTTTCTTGCCAAGAATTAAATTAGCCAACAGTGACGTGAATCTACCATTCGTTCTCAACCGTCGCTGATTCCCGTTAATTCCAACTTACACGACGACTATCAACAAATCGCAGGGGCAAACTTCCGATCACGTTGGGATTTACCTCGATGAGCTTGTCTTTTCACATGGACAGCTCTATGTTGCATTTTCAAGGTCTAGGATTCCCAATCACGTTAAAATTTACACAAAGACATCTGAAGTACAAGGAAAATTATTAAACAACGAAAAATACTTCACACGGAATGTTGTTGACCAAGAGGTTTTTTGAATAAAGAAATATTTAAATAAAAAAAATATATATTTCCTGTCATAAAACATATTTTTATTTTATTTGTTTTCAATCAATGTTAAACATTTCTCTCGCATATATATCTATTTAAACACGTCAAATTTGACGGGAAATCTCTCGAATGAAGAGGTAATTTGCACCCGTCAAACCATGACGGGTGATTTTCTAGTTATATAATATTATACAATATTGGTATTATTGTTCAATATCGCACAATATTGAGCAATACCTTGGGCTTCTGTAGAGTGCGCATGTGAACATGTTATCGCAAAAGTGCAACAAGCTATATAAATGAAGTTTGGTATATGATTTTATCCCCAGAATAGCAGATTTGTATCAAATGGTGGTCTTAATATGAGAGAAGGTTAAGTGTCTGTTGGTATGTCTATTCGGGTGTACGTGAATAATCACGTTAGCTAAAAGAGTCTGTCTCCAGAAATCAACATAACTCCGTTTCCTTAAACGAAATTTCGTTGTTAAAGGAATTATAGAACGTGTAAAGAATTCGAATTTCAAGTTTCGAAGGGTGAAGTAAGCGCTATTATTCATTTAATGAGGGATAGTCTTCAAACTTTAATGTTAACAGAGATAGAACATTGAACGGATTATCTTTGAAAAAACATACACTCTAAGATTTCAAGGTGAAGCCCGTTATTTTTAAAGAAAAGCCAACTCTATTGTGCTTCTAGAATTTTTTTTAAAAGCATTCTATTTGAAGACGTCAAACCACTACCTCAGATGAGCTGTGGAGAGCGACGTAGAAAAGATGTTACAAAAATCGGCTTGTAGTTTTACAGAAAGACCTTTTATCTTGGAAGTCTAGGTTCAAAATGATAGAAAAAAAATAGATATCGGAAATAAAACAATCGAAAATACTTTGTTTGTATTACCTGAAGGTTTTCTTGTTCAGGCGCCATACTCATTCTCAAGATACAAGTAAAAACATTCTGAAGTTCATTATGTAGATGTCATGAGAACTACGAATAATTGCTCATTTATTTTAATGAACAATTATTAATAGTTATTTGACTATACAACTCTTATCTTTAAGGAACTCAAGTTTTTGTTTTCCTTAAATAGTGGAACGATTGTCCAATTACAAAATTCTGCAAATAACCCTAATAGCACAAGATATTGTGCGATATCTCTACGACGTTGTCCGGTATTCTGAATGCCGAACAATATCGTGAAGATATCGTAACAATATTGTACAGCGTCTTGTGCTATTAGGGAATTGAAATAATAATATTAAGTTCAATAACTAATTAATATCTGCCTTCTTAACCCCTTCACGTTCATTGGTTTCGCAGTGAAACCACAAATTGAGCAGTTTCTTACTGCGCATGGGCGAAACACAGCGTACTTTTGCTTTCATAACTTAAGAGCCAGATATATAGGCCAACTTATATAAAAATTCCAGTTCAATACCGTTAGTATTCACAAAGTTATCTGCATTGCTAAGAGCTAAATTGCTTTTCGATCTCTAAGAGATAAAAATGATGAGGGTTCTTGCACAAATTTATATTTTTTACAATCAAATCTTCGAAAGTAATATTGGATTTTATGAAAGTTGAATATCCTGAATACTCACGTATACTTATAAATACTCATGAATTAAATACATAATTTTTATTGCAATTCGATGATAACTTATTCGGAGGAAAAACAGCCCGTTACCGTTCATTGGTTTCACTCTGAAACCACAAATTTCTTAAAAATAAAAAATGCTTAATTTTTTATTTTTACATATTTATGATCAGCTACATGTATAATACTCATTTTTGAAACAAATTTAGAAATTTCCATAACGAAACATGTAGTGAACTTGAAAGGGTTAATGTAAGGATTCGAATCACTTACCACTGTGCCACCGAGGCGTCTATGGATTTGAACCTATTATTTGTAAATGGTTTTTGTGGCAACATGTTGTAATTCCATACTATTTAAGGATTTTTGTTGATAATAAAATTCAGTAGATACATTGATGGCGTTGGTAATTGTTGTGTTTTGGTAATCCTTATTTAGTTGATATATTCTATTGGTGAATTAGGTCCTTTTAGAGTAAGAGGAAACATAACGCGGGGTTAAGGAAACCTGACTGTTAAACTATGAACATTATTTACAGAAAAATTGGAATAAACGAAGCATTCTCAAGCTTTACAAAATGTGTAATGTGCATGAATGAAAATAAAGACATTAGGTTTATACAAAATTAAAGGCACAGAATTTTACACAAATTGTTAACTACAGAAGAAGGCATTATTAAAAATTTAATGCGTGAAAATGTTCTCTTCCAGTTTCCACTACAGTCATCTCGTCTCGCAAAAAGTAATGATCGGAGAAACTTGCTCGGAATAACAGTTATGAATAAGAGAAACTACATTTTTAAAGCATGTGTTGTCATAACTTTGCTCAATAAAATACCGTAAAAATATTTTTTTAGAATAAATTTGGTTACGATGTTTAATTGCACACGAATTACTGAAGTTCTTCAAAACGATTTTGACAGTTTCTGGAAAAAATGTTTTTTTAAAAAATTAAATTTTATTGGTTTTCAATATTTTAAAATAAAAGAATATATGTATACATTTTTAATGTATGGCAGAAATAAATTCATGTGTAAATTTAAGTCCCAACATGACGAACAAGATGAGAATAACATAACTTTATTTGAGATGAAGGGTAAAGTAAAACCAGAGGGAGTGGCCTCTCCGAAACTTTCTCTCATATGACTAACACGCTTGGGGGAAAAATACACAGCGCGGCAGAAAACGTGAGGTATTCCCTAAGGTGGGGAAAACGCTCCAATGTTCGCGCCTTTTTTTGCGTCGTAGAATGGGGGGAAAACAGAATATGCAATTTCAACGCCTTTCTTCAACCGATTTGAACGAGAATTGGAGACAAATCTACAATTAGGCGTTCAAGACTACATACGAAATTTCATTTATCTAAGTCATTTCTTTTAAAAGATATCGTCTTCAGAAGTATGCGATTATACAGACAGACAGTGAATCCTTTGACGGATTTGATGCAAAATTTGATACGGATCTACATTCCTGATGATAAAACTGTGTACCAAATTTTATCCATCTATCTATTCAAGTTTTGAGTTATAGTGTACACAAGAACGAGGACAGACAGACTTTCCGTAGAGATTCCGTATTTTGTTAAAAATTTGATAGAAACCTACAAATTATGTGTAAAGATCACATACCAAATTTCATCCCTGTATCTCTAATAGTTTTCGAATTATCGTGTTCATACACAGACAGACATAGACAGACACACAGACATAATTCCAAAATTGTGTTTTTCGGACTCAGGGAGGTCTAAAACGTGGAGATTCGTCAAAATCTCGAGTTCGAATTTTTTGACGATTACAATACTTTCTCTTTGTATACTTTGTATACGAGAAAGTAATTATTGAACGATAGGGAAATCGTTTATCCGTAAATTTTATTGCAGTACTTAGTTGTAAATTCCAGTTCCTCCTCTGTTTAGTTGATCCGGATTTCCGATGCTCCGGATATATGACGTCCGGGATCTGTATTGCGTTTATAAGTGAAACAGCCTGTTTGCTTCATTAAAACGAGTAAGAGTCTGTATTGCGTTTATAAGTGAAACAGCCTGTTTGCTTCATTAAAACAAAGTAATTCCGCAGTGCAGAACCTTGCGATTAGTAAAGCAATTAACCACTCTCCTTCCGCCGAAAAGATGAGTTAATGATGAGCGCTGCGGCCAGAATGATCTAGATGAAATAGCAATCATCATAATGTGTGTTTAGTGGCCAAATGTCAACAGTACATCGCCAACTCGATTGATAGCGCCGCATCCCATTTAGCGCAGAGAAATACAGCGCAATTAATTGGTAGTGATGTAACTCTGTCTTTAACGAGAAATGCGATCTTCCGAAAGCCTTTAAGTTCCTTAAGTTTGGTCACGCATGCTTTGGCGAACGACATTTTTTGACTGATTTGCAATGCACTATTCATCAAATATTATTAGCTACTGTGTTTTTGCCTCCAAGAGCCTGTTTCAGATATGAGTAATTTGTTTAAAGTTATAGATAAGGTTTCAGCTAGCTAACTGCATTTGATCAAATTTGGCGGGCGAGCTTGAATATAAATAATTACTTCAGTTTTTTCTGGTTAACGTATTTGCTTAAAGGTTCGATTCCGAAAGCCTTTAAGTTCCTTAAGTTTGGTCACGCATGCTTTGGCCAACGACATTTTTTAACTGATTTGCAATACACGATTCATGAAATATTATTAGCTACTGTGTTCCTGTTTCGGATATGAGTAATTTAATTAAAGTTGTAGATAAGGTTTCAGCTAGCTAAGTGCATTTAATCAAATTTGGTGGACGAGCTTGAATATAAATAATTACTTCAGTTTTATCTGTTAACCCTATGAGCCCTATTCCGCCTCAAATCGCCTCATTCGACACCGGCCGGACTCGGACGGTTTCGGGCGCCTGGTTGAATTTTACGGGAGATAATTAGTTTCTTTCTTTGTTGACAATTGATTGCGCAACCGAGGGTGTCGTCCTCCTGGAATTTCTGTAGAAAAAGGAAGGATTCCATTCTCATTTCATGAATGAAAATTTAACTCCAGTTTTTGAGGCACTTGAATTCTCACTCTAGCCGGGTTCAAAGAGTTAACGTATTTGCTTAAAGCTTCGATTCCGAAAGCCTTTAAGTTCCGTAAGTTTGGTCACGCATGCTTTGGCGAACGACATTTTTTGGCTGATTTGCAATACACAATTCATCAAATATTATTAGCTACTGTGTTCCTGTTTCAGATATGAGTAATTTATTTAAAGTTGTAGATAAGGTTTCAGCTAGCTAAGTGCATTTAAGGTATCCGACTGTGTTCGGAGACATTTTTTTGAAAAATAACTTATATATATTTTTTAATGTTATTTTTCAGCTGCATATGTTTTAAAACTATGAAAATATTGTAAAATTAAGCTTTCAAACTAATATTTTTTTAAAAAAACTGAGAAATTTGTAGAAAAATGATTAAAATATTTGCCTTACGCTAACAGCCATAGACAAAATCATATTCAAACTATACATAAATCCTTGTAGGAGTACATTTTTATGACTGTTATCTGCGTTTTGCTCTAAAATCTTTCTAGTACTTCAAAATATTTTTAAGATATAGCTGAACATAGTTACTAAACTGGTAATTTTTCATAAAAAATGCGTTTCGTTTATATTTAAGCGCTTAAAAATAATACTTGATTTTAAAATTGACCTTAGTTTTTAGAGGAAAACATCACGAATATTACAGAAAACAATCTCAGAAAATTTCATGTCAATACTTGAATAACGTTTTGAGATATCATTGTTACGGTCGACAGTTTTCCTCAAAAATATCATTTCTCAGGAAACGCCTTTAAAGTTGTCATGCAACTTAAAATAATGCTTACAGTTCGGTAATAAAACAGCTGTAACTCCATTTGTAATTCACGTAGAGTAAAAAGTGATACAGTTTTAGAAAGCTGATTAAACAGGCTATAAAATTAAGTCATAAAATATTTTTGATAATTTCATCAAAAACGACGATTTTAAACCAGTCGGATACCTTAATCAAATTTTGTGGGCGAGCTTGAATATAAATAATTACTTCAATTTAAGGCGACATACGACTCTTAAACCTCGAGAAAATGGGGGAAACTGTCGAATTCGATACATTATATCTCCGAAAAAATGCAATTCACAAACTCACTTTTTTATCTAGAAAATTATCTGGTCTTTCTCTTATAGTACACACATTTTCAAGCCTTTAGATTGGTATGTATTGTTTTGAGAGAGTAATAAATATGGGTATAATTTTTGGAGAAAGATGAGATTGTCACCTTGCGCGCATGATTACGGATAAAATATTGGTCTAAACACAATAGTTTGGGTATCTAAGTAATCCAAACAGTCTGTTTAAGAACTGAACCTCAATTTATTAACATTTAAATTTAATTTCTATTTTAAATATCAATTTAAAATAAAAATGTTAAAAATTGTTAAAATTTTAACTTTTCTACCCTCCCCCAACCCGAAAAAACTTCTTTGGAGAAAATATGTACAAAAAATGAGGTTCAATTCGTAGAACATAGCAAAATACATATTTAGTAAAAGTTTTATAGAAAAATATTCAATAGTTTTTGAGATATCGTGCGCACAATATCAAAAAAACACATTTTGATATTATAGCGCTTTAAATTTAGGGCCATATTCAATGTTTACGTTGAATAGCTGATACATTTTCCTTCATAACTTTCATAATTGTGGGAATTTTTTTTAACTCGGATTGTTTTAAATTGTTCAGAAAAGACAGGGGGATAATATATATATATTTCATAAAATCGAAAATTTTCGAGTTTTAACACTCGTATGTCCCCTTTCTGGTTAACGTATTTGCTTAAAGCTTCGACGAAGTCTACAATGGATTCTTAATTTAAAATTATGTTGAATAACGTACAGTCAAATGGAGTGAATAGAAACAACAAAATATGTTCTGATAGTCTTATTAAGGGGGAGGCAAACTTCGAAATTAGTTAAAAATAACCAAAATATGAAATTTCCTTCTTAACATTTTACCTCCAAAATATTTGCTTATAACCGAATAAAATCGCACCAAAACTTGCATTGTTAAATAAAATGAATCGCTAATGGATTTAGAGGAGTAAGAATGTTTTAATGACTTTTTCTCCAAGCGTTTTTCTTTTTTCAGATTAAATGTATTTTAAATGCTGTATACATCTTAATTTTTAAGGAATTTATATAAAACATTTAATAAGAATTCCAGTTATATACTAAAATAAATCTGGGTATGCATTTTAAATTTCGGCTTCTTTTAGATAGTTAACAGACAATTTAATTCAGAAAACAATAAGTTCTGTTGAAAATTCATTTCATATGCATAAAAATATTTCCAGAACACTAACTTTGAAATTGAATTATAAAACACTACTTCGCTTTGTTCCAAATGTATTTTTATACGATAATAATGAAACAATAAATATAAAAATGAAAACTTAGAGTGCTTGGAACATTTTAATTAAATTTTTTAAATGTTTTAAAATATTTTATTTAGTTAAAAGGAGTTATTTAATGATATTTGTTGCATTTATATTCTAATATATATGTAAACAAAATTTGCAAAAAAAGTCCAATAGAGTTAACTTCTCAAAAAACAAATAAATGTCTTCAAAAAATTATGATTTCAATCTAATAAGACAATCGTGCATTATGTTGGAAATACAATAAGGCTTTTATACAATATTCAAATAAATACAATATTCTTTTCTGCTAGAATACCTTCAACTTCATGTTGTTTTACATTTACTCCGAAACATATTTATTAATTATATCCTATACGTGATATTTTTATGTAACCACCATAAATGAAACTACAATATCGCACAATAAAATATCAATATATTTATCAAGTTCATTTTTTTCATGCAGCTCTGTTTTGATCAATCTAAAGTTTTAGTTTATGCTTTTAGAATTTGTGGAGTAAATATAAACAATCATAATCAGTGTTTTCCTAATAATCACAGAATGCTTAAGCCATGCTTTGTTTCAGTCGAAAGATAAACAATAATCTTGCAAACATTCCAAAATGTTTTTATCCTCCTTGAAAAACAGTTTAAGAGTTTGAGGTGCGATAACTAAAGCCATTTGACACAAGTATCAGTCCAAGGAATAATGCTGTAAATAAGGCACAAAGTAAAGTTAAAATATTATTTCGATTATGTGCATTTATTTTATGTGCATACTTTCTTATTCAGAAGAAGAAGGTGGTATTGATTCTTTAAAAATGCGCTCAAAGAAACATGGTCACAAATTTAACACACAAGGAGCTTTCTTTAGTGGGGAATTGTTGTCAGATAGCAATTCATAATTAATGTTAGTACATCTAGATTTAAAGACATGGACATTTTAATAAATAACGATGGTGGTGGAATAATATATCAGTTTCGCACTTTATGTGGTTTAAAAGTATTAAAACGATAATTCACATATCCCTTTTTATTTTCTTTAATAAACACAACTTTTTCTGGCCAGGAGACAATTTTATGACACTCCTATAAACTTTAAAAAAAAATTACCTTTTTACTATTAATTATGCAAAGCAGGAACTAGAAATAGTAAAAAAAACTTTCACCTCTGCTTCCACGCAAAGAATAATTAAATAGTGTTCAAAATTTAATGGGGAAAGACCGACGATTATATAATATTTTGACTTTTATTTCTAAATACTTTTAAATTTTTACAACTAAAGTTAGAAACTGTTTCTATTCATCCTATTTAAAAATAACCTAAAACTTGCGCAAAATTTCCGTACAGCTTCGAGCCAAAATCAAATATTTAGAGTAGGCAACTTTTAACGCTTCGGATTTGGATCAGGTAGAAAACAAGGGTGAAGTATTTTAACTAAATAACTTTGCAAAACGAATAGAATAGAATAGTATAGAATGTCTTTGAACATAGTATGTTTCTTACAAGAATTCTTAACTGAATCAAAAGTTTAAATTGAATTTTTATGCTTTACTTTCGTTTTCATATATTTATTTTCTTTCAAAATGGAATTCACGTGGAAAAGTAAAAATGGATAACAAAGCTTTAATATATTGAAAATTCTGTTTTATAAAATTTTCTTTACAGTTTATTTAATTTTATTTAACTCTTTTGAATAGGCTAAAAGAAGAAAATAGTGTCACTTATTCAATACTATTGTGCTGGCTATGTTATTGTGGAAAGATTTCAATGAATTATATTATACTAATATAACGCTGCATTAAACAGTTATCTGTTTTTTAAAAATCTGCTATCAAGTACTGTATCCATTTAGAAATAAAAATATCTCGAACGTAGAGCTTAGCACTAAAACTTTGAGTGTGATAATCATTACTAAGTTTTTGAATAAATCACTTAAAAAATCTATGAAAGATTTTTTTTTCTAAATTTGTAAATTTTCTTTAACAAAATCTTGATAATTATTTACTTTCTCTAATTTTAAATAAAATTCAAAATAAAATTAAAACACTAAACTTTTTCATTTTCGCCAACGTTGCTTTAAAAGAATGACTGAAATTATTATAATATGCGAATATAAGTATTATTTGCTTTCAGTAATGCAGTCGTGTTCGGCATTTAAAATACAAAACTAAGACAAAAAGATTAATTGATGAAGTTCAGCGTAACTTTTTCAATTAGTCGACTCATCTATGAAACATATTCAGCATTAAACGTTAAGCGTAGAATGTTTTTTCAGTTCAACACGAAAATTTACATTTTTTCTATGGTCTGTAAAGTTGATTTGAATAAAATGATCTCATTTATTTTATTCTGCATTTACCTCTACACAATAGATTAGAATTCTTAGTTTCTCCGCTTTTTGTTGCCATTGAAAAAAAGTAATAACCAGAAATAATTAAAAGTCGTCTGCTTTAGGCGAATATAACGCGATTTTCTTCTTCAGTTTCTCCCTTTTCATGGTGAATGTGTTTCGTAATGATTACTTCACCCAAGAGCTTTCACTAGTAAAAAAGATTTATTTTAGTTACGTAATGCACGATAAACGAAGAAATTAACACTCTTGTACTTTCTAAGAACATTCAAGAAAGAATCTTTTTATTCATAATGCATGCGTTCCTCTCTAAATATTTAACTTTATTCTTTTACTAGATTCCTCACAATAGAAGAAATGAAAATTTGTTTGCATTCATATTTTATTATTTCAACCATCTCAATGGAAGAGGATATAAGAGATTTAAGATGAGATTACAAATTAAATATTTGTGAGTAGTTTTGAAATAGATGGCCGCATAATAATGCAGCATGGTGTGGATTCGTTTTAGCTTTACAATATAAGGTTATTTCCGATACATTTACAATATGCATTTGCATAACATAACGTCTGCATTTACTGAATGTACTCAGAAACATTTAATTTCGAAATA
Organism: Araneus ventricosus; assembly: GCA_013235015.1. Classification (NCBI taxonomy): domain Eukaryota; kingdom Metazoa; phylum Arthropoda; class Arachnida; order Araneae; family Araneidae; genus Araneus; species Araneus ventricosus. The sequence goes on from BGPR01012499.1 coordinate 41,844, forward strand.
ATCGACAAAATTATTACTATTTATGTCTGAAAAAATAGCTGTACAAATTTAAAATAAGAACATGACTGAATGGTTTACAGAAAAAAGACTTCAAGTAACAAGAGTTCAAGAAAAATAAAAATGATAAAATGATTAACTTTCCCTCGTTCAGAAAAAGAGTCAACTTAAAGGACGTCAGATTCGCACAACAATCTTAAATGCGCATGTAATCCAACATAAAAATTTCACGCTGTCTTGAACTGTTCTCAGAAGTACCGACACTTTACCTGCTGCAAGGTTCCTAAATACATGAATTCCAAATTTTGATTTGGGGCGGAATTTGACGAACATCACATGATCTTGAGCATGCAATGACACCACTAGCAGTTACAACTTTTTCAATTTAAAATAAAATACACCACATCGAATTTTGGGACCCTTATTTCTTCTTAAGTTTTATCTAAATGTAAACACTATCAGAAAAAAATTATAATAGTTTTTTATAAAGTTTCAAAACCGAATGCTGCTAGCAGCATTCAACTAATCGAAGACGTGAAACATATTTTATGCATATAATCCAATGCAAAAATTACCAGAACCCCACTACAACAGGGCAGTGGCCGCTGTGGCCTGTTTCTGCTTCAGGACATAGAATCTGGGCTTCGAGACCCGATTCCATCAAAGATTCGTTGAGTGCATGAACTTTGTTTCATAAGGTCCATGGACTCACACAAGGTCCATGGACTCACACAAGGTCCATGGACTCACACAAGGTCCATACGCTTAAAAAATCTTTATACGCCAAGTTCAAACATCCTGCCAGAGATGAGAGGCCAGCGGTGGCTTGTCTCTGCTTCAGGACATGGAATCTGGGCTTCGAGACCCGATTCCATCAAAGATTCGTTGAGTGCATGGACCTTGTTTCATAAGGTCCATGCATTCACACAATATCCATGTACTTAACGAATCTTTATCCGCCGAGTTCAAACATCCTGCCATAGATTTGAGGGCAGCGGTGACCTAGTGGAGCGAGGCATTCACCGCTGTTCCAATCTGGAATTTTCGGAACACGGGAAGGAAACACTTATCGTCAAGGTCGAAAACCGATGAAATTTGGAGCAAATGGATTGGAAGTGAAGGAATTCCAAAGAACTCAAAATCCAAAACGCCATCCGCCGATTCCAATTTGGGACCTCTATGCGAGGTTAGTGGGAGAATAAAGCATCTGCCTACATTGGGAGCTCGCGTCGAGGCTAGAAATGAAACTCGAAATCCCCCGTGTGGAGGAGGAGGAGTAAAGTGTGGGAGGAATTCTGCGACTTTGAACCTTGTCTCAGAACATCAGTGAATGGTCTGCCTAATTTTTCGGCTAAAATGAGTGGAAAACAAACCGGTTGTTGGGACAAATGGCTTAGCCTTGCTTTCTCGTCAATGCCCAATTTCAGATTCGTTGGTGGGGGGTTCCAAGTTTGAAATCTGATTCCACTAAAAGATATGCCGTGTATTGGGCCTGTTGCACGTGGCGGGTAGTCGTGGGTCAAACATTTTCCCGTTGGTGTTAGAAGGGGTGCCAGCTCAAACGTTGTCCTCATCATCCGACCGTAGTTAAGAATTGCTAGCATCTTCTCACAACAGACCTCGTGTTGCTTTAAAATGGACGTGAATATAACTAAACTAACCCATTGATGTGGTGTGTAAGTTTGGAGAAAGAGGCGCTGGCACAAGAGTCTCTCTCTTCGTCTGTATGCTGCTTAAAATGAAGATAAGGGGAAACAATCTACAGCAGAGTTTTCTCTTAGATCGACTGATCATACTTGGACAATCTCATCAAGCATGAGTTTTTCTGTCGCATTGAAGTGAATAATCTAAGAGTGTTACTTTTCCAGCATTGTTCAAAACAACACATAACAACGCATTGTCTGGAGTATAGAAAGACTGAATGTACTTGTGACAAACAAAATAAAATAATTTTATTTAATGATTATGATTTTTTATCAAAATAATTGGGAACAAATGTTAAATGAGAAAAAAATTAATCCCTTAACCGCCGCGTCCGTCAAACTGACGTGCATCGAATTATCGCATTTTCAGGCTTATAAACTAAAATTTAATCATTCATTAGCTTTATAATTTGACACAAAAAGTACGTAGAATCCATAGGCACCTCAAGCATTTTATACCTTCTTAGATGAATGAAAACGACAGCCCCTTTCCAAAACAGGAGGGTCATCTTGTTAGATAGCAAAAAAAAAATGCGACTTTTAAAGGGTTAATGTAAAAGAAATTTGACATCTGGTAAAATTAACATTGTTTTCACACACTTTTACTTAACTTGATTTGTTTCGTGTTTGTAACGATGAAATTTTGTAGTTGATTTTCATTTACTTCCTCAGGGGGTCGAGTTTTCAAATTTTGAGCGCACGTGTATTCTCGATGAAAATACACTATTTTAATATTTTCAGAACTCAATTATCTGATGACCAATTAATTTAATTAACTTTTTTCTTCAATACCGGCGGGGCCACCTGGTATTAAATTTTTTTAAAAATCGATTGCTGGATTCTATAATATTTATAGCGATAAATTTGAAATTAAAAACTAAAAATTCGATATTAATTAAAATAAAAAACTAAAATTTCGATATTAATTAAAATAAAAAACTAAAAATTCGATATTAATTAAAATTAAAAACTAAAAATTCGATATTAATTAAAATAAAAACTAAAAATTCGTTATTAATTAAAATAAAAAACTAAAAATTCGATATTAATTAAAATTTAAAAAAACTAAAAATTCAATATTAATTAAAATAAAAAACTAAAAATTCGATATTAATTAAAATAAAAAACTAAAAATTCGACATTAATTAAAATAAAAAAAACTGAAAATTCGATATTAATTAAAATAAAAAACTAATTCG
>BGPR01012500.1:0-23228 GCA_013235015.1 Araneus ventricosus
TTTTAATAAATTTTTCAAAATTAATTTTATACGCAAGTTGTAGCAATATTTTTTTAATGTTGGTGAACAAAAATGCACATACGAAGAATTGTTGCCAAAAAACATTAAAAAAATTCTGGAAAACACTCAAAGAAAAATTTAAAAGCAGATAATTCACAATTTCAGGGTGGCGACAGAACCGGGATATCAGGGAAAAGTCAGGGAATTTTATCGATCTGGAAAAATCAGGGAAAATCGTAAAAATATCTAAAAATCAGGGAAAATTGCCGACGAGGGCATTTCGCGCCAAGCATGCGCGCGATCAGCGATTTCGCACTATCATTTCTCTATATCCGAAGCCTTAATGTCGCCTAAACGATCATAGCAACAGCAACCCAGGACAGCTTTCTTTCAAGAGTATGGCGACTTTGTGGAATTTCATTACGATAAGAGCGATAAGCTGATGAATGTGGATAACAGTAACCCTAACGAAACTTTCGGAAAGATCGGGTTTCACTCTCTTTTTATTTATTACTTTTCATTCGCTCATCTCTTATCAATGTTTATTACTTTTGGAACGTTATGAGCAGGGTTGCGGTGATTTAAATCAGTTGATTTAAATCAACTGATTTTTTAAAAAAAAATCACTGATTTAAATCACTGTATTTTAACTATCAAGTTAAACTGCTTTAATGATATAAAACTGTCCATGTATCTTTAAATAGTGATTTTAAAGTATTTTTAAATTGTATTTAAAGAAAGAATATATAGAACATAAAAAAATATTTCATTGAAATGATGTAACTAGAGTACTTTCCATATCTTTATTTTTGAGAACACAAGCAAATTAGATTTTAACCCTTTGCGGTGCAAGGCAATAATTTTTTGAAAATATGATGAGAAAACATCATGAATGGGTTTAGTTTATTGTCCAGACATAGAATCTACAAAAAAAAGTTTTTAAAAAAACTTGCTTCATTTCGAGAGAGGGGGGTTGTCCCCCTTTTGGGTCATCCCCCTCATGAGAACCCCCTTAGATACAGCCACCTTGACACACTCAAAAATTATTGTTGAATCTTACAGAAAATTATAAATTAAAACTTCAAGAATATTGGAGCAAAATTTTCGAGTTACTTTGCTAAAATTGTTAAACGTCCAGAACTGAAAAATTTCTTATCTCCGAGTCAAGGAATTTTCCCAAACTTTATCTCTAATAATTCCTATTCCGAAACAAAATTTCATAAAACTGCTATATACATTCTAAAAGGAGTACTATTATCCCTATCCTAAACCTATTATTTTCCATTTATAGTTGAATTTAACGGTTGAGAAGCGAGTGAAATTAAGTGTGCCACTAACTTTGCTGCAAAGGGTTAAATAAATCTCTAATGAGCAACACAATAAAATGCAAAGTATGAGATTCTCCTTTTTTTATAAAATAAAATAAATATTGTGAAAGGATCATGTTCACAAAGAAAGAACATAGTAAAATGCAGTGAGTTTCATTTTAATACTGGAGAAAACTAAATAGTGTTGGGGACAACAAAGTTTTTATATTGCAGTAATGTTCAAATGTAGGATAATTAAGTAATGCATATAAATGTTCCAAAAGAAATACAAACATCTACATAGTGCAATTTAAACTATGATCTATACTTATAAAAGGCAATGTTTGTGAGCATGTGTGCGATGTCCAGACGAATCTATCACACTTACAGTCATGAAGTTTAGCACAGAGGTATTCCTGATGGTGACTCGAAGCCTGAATTTAAAAATTTTATCTAGAAAATTTTTTACTTAATGTTTTGGGTGAAACAGATTAGGATTAGAGAAAGCTTCAAAACTTGTGTTTGTAATGAAACAAATGAACAGCTGAGTGTAAAATTCTCCAGTATTCTAACATACAATAATATATCTATAATCAAGAAATGACAATTTTTATTATATTGTTTCTTTTTTCCTTAATGAAATTGTCTTATATTTCAAAAGTATATTATTTTTATATTTTAGTTCACAAATATTTTTTAAATAGTTGTTACACTTTTGAACTCAATTTTTTAAATTTGTTTTCTTTAAAGAAAGTACAGCTTAATGACTGGTATGTTGTCATATATTTATAATTCTATGACTGTAGGGCTCATTGTTTAATATACAAATGTTAAATATATATATGCAGTTTAAAAAAATCATTAAAATAAAAAAAATCTTGATTTAAATAAAAAAAATCCGATTTAAATCAAATAAATCGATTTTTTTGAAAAAAATCAAAAAACTCGACAACCCTGGTTGACTGTCTGTCGGACTGTATAATCGCATACTTGTAAAAATTATATCTCCTAAACCCTTTGGCTTAGATAAATAAAAATTGGTATGACGGTTGCTAACATTAATTATAGATCGGTGCCCAAATTTCGTTTCAATCGAGAAAAAAAAGGCTTTCAAAGTGCATAATTAATCTTTCTGACCGTAGCATTATCTGCATTACAGTGGTGCCATTGCTAAACGTAGCATCATCTGCATTACAGTGGTGCCATTGCTAAACGTAGCATCATCTGCATTACAGTGGGGCCATCAGGACCGGCCCGAACAAAAGCGGGGCCTGGTGCAAAGTTGATTTGCGAGGCCTTGAAACTGATTTCATAAAACAAAATATATTATTGCATTAGGATTTTATGATTAGGATTGTTTTCACAGATGCCATACGGTGTAATTTGAGTTTCACGATTTTGATTTTTCAATAACTATTAATTATAATTTTTAATCAGTTTGTTGGACATTTTCGGTTTTTAAAAATTCTGCAAGGGAGTTCCTCCTGTTTTCAGCGATTTTCTTTCTTTTTCTATGTTTTTCTTAAATTTATCAGATTCACACATGTATTTCCTTCCGGCATCTCTGTCTCTAGTCATATTCCAAAGCTGTCCAAAAATAATATAAAAAAATTAAGATCAATTTTTTAGTAGTATGATTACAACAAACAACAATGAAATATATTATTTAGTAATTCTCAGTAAAATATTATATTAAGCATTTGTCTTCCCTTTAAATACGAATATTTTATTTATTTCCCCACTAAACGTACGATGTACTATCATCCGTTACAACGCATGCATAATGAAACACATTGTTTTTCTTACTCTGTTTTGGCTATGTATCTTGTCTTTGATCGGTCGACGTGAAATGTGCACATATCTGTGAATATATTCAAATGCATGTATATTCGGATTAAAATAAAAAAATAGAATGCATTTTTAATCTGCAAAATCAGTCAGCTGCGCGGGGTCTTTAAAACGCAGGGCCTAGTGCGGCCGCACCGTTTGCACCGCCCTCCGGCCGGCGCTAGGCGCCATTGCTAAACGTAGCATCTCACCGAATGTTCAGATTCTTTTCGATTAAAACATTTATTCTACTTCAAAAGAAAAAGGCAGTTACTCACCTTATTAAACGATTTGACTTGCAAATTAACCTTTATCAAAATGCTTCTAAATGAAGCCTTAATTTAGATGTATTCCAAAGCGACGAAAGATAGCAATGCTTGAAATGGTTTTGCGTCGGTTGAATGCTTGCGATACAACATTTCGTTCGAGATTAGCTCTTTTTTTAAGAGTCAGTTGTCGGGACGATTATCTTCAGCGAGATAAGATATCGCAAAGAGGAAGAAACTTGAATTTTGTAACAACCTTTCTTACTTTCTTGGAAACAAAGATAAATTCGATTTCGAGATTCGGATATATTTCCAAGTTTTAGACCACCCCGAGACCAAAAAATACATTTTTCCAATATGTGTGTCTGAAGACATGATAGGTCAAAAAAGGATTATGCTAGAGAGATAAAATTTGGTATGTGGACCTTACACCAAATTTGACGTGCACGTGAACATGAAAATTCATAAACTTAAAACACTTAAATGGATAAAAATTGGTACACAGTTTTATCATTCAAATTTCAGATGTGTCTCAAAGTTCGAAGCAAGTCCGTCAAAGGGTTGGCAGTCTGTCTATTCAATGGATGGGGAACCTTTTTGCACAGAAAGGCCCTCATGAAATTTCGTCAGATGGGCAAAAGTCCGCACGAGCAGAATCTTGATGGTTATTGTTCTGTTATTATTATATTACTAGAAAATAACCCGTCATGGTATGAAGGGTGCAAATTGCCTCTTCATTCGAGAGATTTCCCGTCAAATTTGATGTGTTTAAATAGATATATATGCGAGAGAAATGTTTAACATTGATTGAAAACAAATAAAATAAACATGTTTTATGACAAGAAATATTTTTTTATTTATATATTTCTTTATTCAAAAAACCTCTTGGTAAACAACATTCAGTGTGAAGTATTTTTCGTTGTTTAACAATTTTCCTTGTACTTCAGGTGCCTTGTATAAATTTTAACGTTGCCAAAAAATATCAAATTATATCATCACGATTGCAATAAATAATCAGATGCATCGTGGCGTCCGAACTATATCACGCGCATGATATACCACTGACATAATTTACTACTTTCTATTTAAAAACGGAAATTAATTTGAAATATATGATTAATATAATTTAAAATTTCTCGGAAACTATTGATCATAGCGAGATAAATTTTATATCAATCGATAGAAATTTTATTTCACTATTTTAAAGCTATTAAATTTGATATTAGAACAACAATTACTCTTTTAAATTTAAAATGACTGAAATATAGGTTCTCTAACAATGGAATAATGCTGTTTAACGTCTCGCAGTGCTATAGCGCGAGTTTTATTGTTGGTGACGTCAGAGCGTTACCAAGAGATCTGGGCTATTATATTATTATTTCAATCAAATTGTGAATAACTGTAACGCAGCATAAGAAACTCAAAAAGGCCTTTATGGCCGCAGGTTCTTCATCCCTGCACCGAGTCTATTTCCCTTGTATTTGAACACTATATTTATGAAACGCCAACACTGAGACAAATGAAATTTGATATTCTGTCTTCTAACTACAATTATAGAGCTAATGAAATTTGATATTCTGTCTTCTAACTACAATTATAGATCTAATGAAATTTGATATTCTGTCTTCTAACTACAATTATAGAGCTAATGAAATTTGATATTCTGTCTTCTAACTACAATTATAGATCTAATGAAATTTGATATTCTGTCTTCTAACTACAATTATAGAGCTAATGAAATTTGATATTCTGTCTTCAAACTACAATTATAGATCAAATGAAAATTGATATTCTGTCTTCTAACTACAATTATAGATCTATGTCAAATTTTGTCTCAGTCGGTTGAAAATGTAGCGTGCAAAATGTATACGTGATGAGAACAATTGAATTATTTACAACTTTTATATTCATGATGAGTTTTCTGTTAAGTTTTAACGGAACTTGATTTTTCTTAAATTGTCGTATCGTGTAACGTTCGTAGCGTTTTTTGCCACAATTATTAATAAAAGAATACTTTAATTGCTTCCACACACGCCCACAGAAATCATGAATGAGAGTCTTGGTGACACCAGACTTTTCCCTAAAATACTTGCGTAACTAGCTAATATCCCTTTCACTTTATCACGTGTCTATATGTTAATCCCCTATCTGAGAGAACGCAAGGATTTTTCGTTTTCTTTTGGCTTGTAAATCTCGTATGAGATGAACGTATATCCACCACTCTCCTCATATCTGAATACGTTGAGAATTGATAAATAATTGAACCTTTAAAACATATACAACTATGTAAAATACTTCTGTAAATACCACAAAATTCGTCTAAAAATAAACAAGCAGCCTCTGTAATTGACAGCCTTGGCGTACGCGCCTAGAAGTGTTTAATAATTCAACTTTATTATTATTTCTTTCATTTAATTTTGTAACTGACAGCCTTGGCGTACGTACCTAGAAGTGTTTAATAATTCAACTTTATTATTATTTTTTTCATTTAATTTTGTAATTGTCAGCCTTGGCGTACGCGCCTAGAAGTGTTTAATAATTCAACTTTAATATTATTTTTTTCATTAAATTTTCTCATCTAATTATGTATGTATGTGGAGTCGAGGCAACGATGAAGAGGTGCCACTCAGCATGGTGTCACCCGAGGCAGTAATTCAATTTTCAGAGATCAAACTTTATTTTTTGCTCTTCACTTGCAAAAGTAAAAGTTGTAAAACTAAAAGGAAATGTAAGTTTTTTAGATGATTTTAAAAGCGAGAATAAAAAAATTATAATAACTAATGAATCAAACAATAAACGCTCAACTGACAAGTTTTAGTGTTAATAAATTTTCAGTGCTTCCAAATTATTAGTACACTTTTTACTTTCTCGTATACGAAGTATACAAAGAGAAAGTATTGCAATCATCAAAAAATTCGAACTCGAGATTTTGACGAATTTCCACGTTTTAGACCTCCATGAGTCCGAAAAACGCAATTTTGGAATTATGTCTGTCTGTGTGTCTGTGAACACGATAACTCGAAAACTATAAGAGCTACGGGGATGAAATGTGGTATGTGGTCTTTAAACATAATTTATAAGTTTCTATCAAATTTGGAAAAAATCCGTCAACGGGAAGTCTGTCTGTCTGTATGTCCGAAATCATGTGAACACTATAACTCAAAAACTTGAATAGCTAGATGAATAAAATTTGGTACACAGTTTTATCGTCATAAATGTAGGTCCGTATAAAATTTTGGGCCAAATCGGCCAAAGGGTTGACTATCTGTCGGTCTGTATAATTTACTATTGAAACCAATCCGTTATCTCCACGCGCATGCGTACTGGAAGCAATCTTCTGTGCACGCGAAAGGAGCGAATTACTACAGTTTGTCCTTGAGACGTCAAGAGTGAAACCTAGCAGTGTGCGATAGATGCGTTCTAATCGGTACGCATCTCTTTGAATTTGATTCCTTACCTAGATATTTTTCAATCACTATAATGAAAAACCTTCTGATAGTCATTGGATTCTGGATAACAGTAGGTTCGAATTTTTTTAGCCACGCGGGGGAGGAGAAATGACACCTTTTTGGGGAAGTATACGAGAAAGTTTAGGGGAGAACACTCCCGCTGGTTACAGCATCATCCCCCTCCTTTCCAAATGGCACCACTGAATTTTAGTGACCCTCGGACTAATATTAAAAAATAATGAACAAAATTTGACCCACTTATGAAAAAAGTTCTCCATCATTGATCTAGACATAAGGTTCCAGGTTTGAAATTTTTTAAAAAAAAGGACCTTTCAACTACGAAGGAGGAATACCCAACAAAACGTTAAGAGCGATAGTAGGGGCTATTTTATAAGAGTTGTCAAATTTTAGAAGAAAAACTCGTTGAATAGAATGCAGTTTATTAATTTGTACTTTTGTTAAGGCTCCAAACCAGGAAGTTAAGGACACCAGCGCCATAGAGTAGAGCTTTTTCAATTACTGTAAATTAACAAGTAGTTGTCCAGTGTAGTGTTTAACAGTACATAATTTAACAAGTAATGTTCCAGTGTAGTGTTTAACAGTACATAATTTAACAAGTAGTGTTCCAGTGTAGTGTTTAACAGTACATAATTTAACAAGTAGTGTTCCAGTGTAGTGTTTAACAGTACATAATTTAACAAGTAGTGTTGCAGTGTATAATTGTATATAATTTAACACTTGGTGTTCCTTAAACATCGATAGATTCTCTATATTATCGAAGCCAAGTCGATAGCATCGGGTTTTCGGAACTATCGCCTGAAACAATCGATAGTATCGACTTTCTCAAAACTATCGACAGTTTTCTCCAGGGCAATATTATGGATAGGGACATTTTCAATCGATAGTTTTAAAACTATCGACAGTTGAACTATCGATGTTTAAGGAACACACTATTAAGAAGATGAGCGAGAAGAAATTTTCTTTTAATGTGAAACTTCTATTTCGAGTAACGGTTTGTCACAGGCTTTTTACATTAATGATAAAAATTAATACATATTAAGGAGCCACAAAAAAGGTTTCAACAACTACAGTTAGCTGAAATATAATAAATGAGTATTATTTCTTCGTATAAAGAGCAAATTTTATTTATTAAAAAGAAAAGCGAACTACAGAGAAAACTCCAGTTACAGAGTGCAGGCACAAAATGAATAATAAACACACAAATAACAAAAGCCGAAATCAGTGAAACTTAAAAATATTAAAAAACGTATTAGAAAATTAAAAGAATTCTGAGCGCCCAATTATTTCGAACTTTTAGCTATCAGATTAGAAAGCTTAGTTCTTAAAGGAAATGAATCGATATTTTGTGTATTCAATTATATCTTTGAAATATTAAAAACACTTTATCCTTGGTTGTTTAAGAAAATATATATATACTGCTTTGAACTGAACATGGAAGGAGGGTTAAAAACATGGTAAAAATATAAAAGTTCTAAACACTAAACCATAAAAAATTTTACAAACGCATAAATAATTACAAATAATTTAAAAGTTGAATGCGCATAATCACAAAAACAATAAAAGACACATTAGGATTATAAAAGTTGTGTAGAGTCAACTTAATAACATAAAAACACATTTACGATTTCAAAAATTGGAAGCATTAAACCTAAAAACCATTTTAAAAAACTTAAAGGATTTAAAAGTTAAATACACACAATCACAAAAACATTAAAAACGCAATAGGAAAAAATTGTAAACATTTAATCTTAAAAGCATCAAATGACAAATTAAAAATATAAAGTTCGTCAGATAACCTGTTAAAAATTTTATAAAATTTATATAATAAGAATTTATCTACACAATTAAGTTTCACAACCTCATTAGGAAATAAGCTGTCGACTCTGAAATCTCAGGCCTGTGCTCTAAAACGTACAATCAATGATATTATTGATGACTTTGTGAAAAAAACAGAACACGAAGAAGACATCATACTTTCAAACTGGGAATGTGAAAAATAATACACGGAAAAGAAGATACTGTGGAACCTCGCTTAACGAGCCTAATTCGTGCGTGAAAGGGAGTTGGAACCCCAAGTCCGTCAACCCTAACCCTGTTAATTCGATGTATCTTTTCTCAAACTCTGTTATATATTCATGTTTGAAATTTTTTAGACAAGTAAAGTACATCTTTCTCAATATACTAAAATGATTTTTAAAAAAAATGCAAAAATTTATTTTTTACAAATTTTGTTGTGTCAGAACAAAAAATGTGAAATTGGCCATTTCGATGTACCTTTCCTCAAACTCTGTTATAGATTCATGTTTGAAGCTTTTTATACAAGTAAAGTACATCTTTCTCATTATACTGAAATTAGCTTTTGGTTAATTTTTAATTTTTTTATAAATTTACAAAATATTTAATTAGACATAGTGAAATTTTACCCTATTTTGACACAAAAAAATGTAAAAAATAAAATTTTGAGTTTTTTTTTAAAATCATTTCTGTATAATGAGAAAGGTATACTTTACTTGTACAAAAAATTTCAAAGATAAATCTAAAACAGATTTTGAGAAAAGGTACCTCGAAGTGGCCAATTTCACATTTTTTGTTTCGACACAAAAAAGTTTGTAAAAAATAAATTTTTAAAAAAATCATTTCAGTATAATGAGAAAGGTGTACTTTACTTGTATAAAAAATTTCAAACATGATTCTATAACAGATTTTGAGAAAATGTACATCGAAGTAACAAGAATAGGCTTAACGGACTAACGGTTCCAACTCCCCATGCATTAGATAGAATATTTACCTCTTACCAAACGAGGTCTCTTGAAGTAATTATTAATCTTGACTATTTCGGCCGATGGTAAATATTTTACGTTCTCTATATCTATTGGATTTGTTACAAATGAATTTATTATGTTTTTTTTTTTCTTTTTCCAAATGCATTATTTCCTATATTTCAGTTAATGGATAAATTCAGGCCACAGGGGGTATAATTTGGACTATGTGGTCTTACCCTTGACAGAAAATTTATCCATTTTAGAACTCCGGTGGCGACTTCTCTTCCATTTCTTCCATTTTTATTGTACTTTCTTTTATTTTCTAATTGTTTTCTTTTATGTGTTTTAATTATTTTAATTATTAGAGAATTTTTTTGTCTTTTCATTCCATAGTGATTTGTCGGTTAATTGTAGGACAATTTTGTTGATGCAATCACTGGATGCTGCTGCGTTGGGCGCGCAAAAAGGAGTATTATTCTTTACTTCTGCATATGTTTTTCTTTTTTTGTTTTCTTTTATCGCTTGAAGTAACTATGTTTGTATCTCCTACTAGCTAAGAAGATCATATAGCCTTAATATGTAGTTTATTTCCACTGTGTTCAATTACTATAATGGTATTTACTATTTACTGACAGTCTCTCTTTCTATAGTCTATATACCTATTTTTACTTTCTCGTATACGAAGTATACAAAGAGAAAGTATTGTAATCGTCAAAAAATTCGAACTCGAGATTTTGACGAATCTCCACGTTTCAGACCTCCCTGAGTCCGAAAAACACAATTTTGGAATTATGTCTGTCTGTGAACACGTGCAGGAGGCCTGCAACTCTAGTCGTCTAAGTACAGTTTCTGTAATCCTACTATTTTTATATTCTGTTTGTACTCGCTGATCTGCTCTGTAAATTTGCAATTTTTTTCATTTTTAAATTCAATAAAGTTGTTCGGGGGACGGTCCTCTGTTGCGGGGCCTTGTTGGCTCCGTGTGTGTGTGGGGGGGGGGATCTCTTTTTCTACGGGCAGCCATCCAAACTGCGAAAAGAGACCACAAGGTCTCAAAAGCGGGGCTGCCCTGTAGCGTCAATATCAATGTCTGTGAACACGATAACTCGAAAACTATTTAAGCTACGGGGATGAAATTTGGTATGTGGTCTTTAAACATAATTTGTAGCTTTCTGTCAAATTTTGGACAAAATCCGTCAACGGGAAGTCTGTCTGTCTGCATGTCCGAAGTCATGCGAACACTATAACTCAAACACTAGCTAGAATAGCTAGATGGATAAAATTTGGTACACAGTTTTATCGTCATGAATGTAGGTCCGTATAAAATTTTGGACCAAATTCGTCAACGGGTTGACTGTCTGTCGGTCTGTATAATCGCATACTTGTTAAGCATTCGTTTCAAAACTGATCTCCTTGGGCATGCGTACTTAGCAATCTCTGGTACCAAGCGGGAGGATTACGTCACTTCTCCTTGAGACGGAGTTTGTGATAGATATGTGTTATCTCCTGTTTTGTTTTTGCTCGCTCGTATAATAGCGGATCTTGCTGGAGTGTGATGGAAAATAATTATTGCTAAGTTTTAATACATAGGCATCTCCTTTAATATGATTCTTCACTTAAATATGTTGCAATCACTATAATCTGCAATGAAAAACCTTCTGATATTCGTTGCATTCTGGATTACAGTAGGCTCGATTTTTTTTTTTTATCCACGCAAGGGGAGGGGAAACAGCACCTGTTTCGAGAAGTATACGAGAAAGTTTAGGGGAGGCCACTCCCACTGGTTACTTTCTCGTATACGAAGAGAAAGTATTGTAATCGTCAAAAAATTCGAACTCGAGATTTTGACGAATCTCCACATTTTAGACCTCCCCGAGTCCGAAAAACACAATTTTGGAATTATGTCTGTGCGTCTGTGAACACGATAACTCGAAAACTATTAGAGTCACGGCGATGAAATTTGGTATGTGATCTTGACACATCATTTGTTGGTTTCTATCAAATTTTGGACAAAATCCATCAACGGGAAGTCTGTCTTTCTGAATGTCCGAAGTCATGTGAACGCTATAACTCAAAAATTTGAATAGCTAGAAGGATAAAATTTTGTACACAGTTTTATCATCATAAATGTAGGTCCGTATAAAATTTTGGACCAAATCCGTCAAAGAGTTGACAGTCTGTCGGTCTGTATAATTTACTATTGAAAAGAATCCGTCCATCTCCACGCGCATGCGTCTGGAAGCAATCTTCTGTGCGCGCGAAAGCTATAGAGCGAATTACGTCAGTTTGTCCTTGAGCCGGTAAGAGCGGAAAATAGGTACGCATCTCTTTGAATTTGATTCTTAACCTAGATATTTTTCAATCACTATTATGAAAAACCTTCTGATACCCATTGGATTCTGGGTAAGAGTAGGTTCGAATTTTTTTAGCCACGCGGGGGAAGGGGAAACTGCACCTTTTTGGGGAAGTATACGAGAAAGTTTAGGGTAGAACACTCCCGTTGGTTTCTCCTCACATTCCAAATTAAAAGGCGAGAAAGTTAGTTTTATTAATATATCTCGCTTGAATCAGAGTGGAGGTGGTTGTTCAATTGTTAAGGAGAGGTTTTTGAGTTTCCCTTTGTTTTGTAAACTAAAGATTAAAAAAGAGCTCTTTTCAGAGACAAATACAGTAGTACCTCCCTAACGGACACTCTCGAATAGGGGGCACCTTTAATTAACGGACATTTTTACGAGTCCCAATCCTTTTATATAGGACAATCCATGTTATTCCCTCTGGATAGCGGACACTCCGAATAGCGGACAAGTATTTTTGAAAAAATTTAAATTATTTTGGCAAACCTTTCAAAATTATTCTAACAAGCAATCAAAAAATATATTTTTAAGCATCTTTACAACGAACTTTTCCCGACTCCTCCCTTCCGTGCTTGACACAATGGAATTCGACCCTAAAATATGCACAATGGTATTCTTCTGCCCCCCTCACTCTTTCTTTCTTCCTATTCTTACAAAACTCCCCGTGTTTCTTGGAATTTAGAGGCGTGATATCTGTTTGGGGGGCTTTGTCGTTGGTCACTGGCGAGGCTAAAACTTTACTTGTCTATTCAGTTTAGTCCGACAGTGCAAACTGATTGAGATCATGTTAAAATGACGTCGAAAAGGAAGAGATTGAATTTTAAAGAAAAAATTGACGTTTTGAAAGTTATTGAAAAGGAAAAGCTGAGCGTTCGTAGACTTGCCGAACGTTTCCACGTTGGTAAAACGCAGATTAGTGAACTTCTGAAGGATAAAGAAGGAATTCGAAAAATGTGGGTCCTGAATTCGAACGAAAATTTGAAAAATAAGATAGAAACAAGCGAAATTGACGAAGTGTTGATGAAATGGTTCCGTTCTGCTCGTGCAAAGAACATTCTTGTAAATGGTGTTTTGCTCCAAGAAGAAGCCAGAGAAGTCGGTGAAAGTTTGGGATTAGAAACTTTTAAGGCCTCAAATGGATGGCTGGAAAAATTCCGGACACAATTCACAACATATCTTTTAAACAGATTTGTGGCGAAGAAAAATCTGTAAATCCAAATGAAGTAACAGATTGGTTTGGAACGCTTAAATCTTTGCTTAAAGGATATGATGACAGAGACATTTTCAATGCCGATGAGACTGACCTCTTTTACCGCGTCCTTCCGGAAAAGACCTTATGTTTAGAGAGTGAAAAATGTAGTGGCGGGAAAAGTTCAAAAGAGCGGCTCACTCTTTTGCTGTGTTGCAACACGCTGGAAGACTTCGAAATTCCAATTGTTATTGGAAAAGCTAAGAAGCCTAGATGTTTCAAGAACATGATGTACGAAAACTTAGTGTTTCGTGGAAGTCAAATAAGAAAGCATGGATAACCACTGAGATAATGAGCGATTGGTTGGTGGAGTTAGACAAAAAAAATGAAAAAACAAAAAAAGAAAAATCATTCTGTTCATGGGGCAATGCTTCTTCCCATCCTCATGATTTAAAGCTCAAAAATATTAATTTAGTTTCCTTGCCTCCTAACACCACTTCGATGCTACAGCCACTTGATCAGGGAATTGTCCGCAGCTTTAAAATAGGAGACATAAAGCTACTTCTGAGGCATGTGCTTTCACAGATTTCCTCCTGAAAATCCAGCGAAGAGTTGGCAAAATCGGTATCTGTTTTGGATGCAATTTCCTGGACTACGTCAGCCCTTAAGAAGGTGGAACCTGGGTGCGTTCTAAAATATTTTAAGAAGGCGGGATCTTTGAGTACAAGCGAAGTGGCAACTGACAGTACTACTGAAAAAAGCGAAAGAGAACTTGCGGATCTAGTAGCCAATTTGGATTCAAATGTCAGCGTTGAAGATTATGTCAAGATCGACGACGATTTATCCATTGAGGAAGAAAACCTGCATGTTTCCAATTTCATTCATTGAGACACAACTGAAGCACTGGCCCTTTCTGAGGATGATGATGAGGAATCGCCAATGGAAGACTGCAAAATCAAAGATTATTCGGAAGCACTGAAATACAGCGAACAATTAAAACAGTTCTTTCTGAACAATGAAGATTCCGAGGGACTAGCAAAGCTAAATCCTATGAAGATTCACCTTGAAAAATAGAATTGCTGTGTAAAAAAGAGAAATCAAACTTTGTTAACAGATTTTTTCAAGTAGTAATTAAAATACTATGCATTGTATTTTGGGATAATTTAATGCAAGATAAAAGGATTAGCACACAATTAACAGGTAAAGTAATAAATAGTTATTCTTTTCTTACCTCATTAATTTTTCCTTTTTAATTAAAATTGCAGCCGTAATTTTCAATCAAATGTCAAACACATGTGCAAAAGCTTTTTTATAAAAAGGTTGTCCTCCCCAATAGCGGACACCTCCTAATAACGGACAAAACTTTTGGTCCCGTGACTGTCCGCTTGTCGGAGGTACCACTATACTACAGTTTTAGGAAAATGTTTAAGCTAAAGAATGCCTGGTTGTGCTGTTGTTGGATGTTCGATGCATTTGAGAAATTTCAAAGGCACAAACATTTCTTTTCATTAATTCCGAAAGATTTTGATGTTAGGAAAATTTGGATTTTCAAATGCAGAAGGAAAGATATTCTATTTTAAACATAAAAATAACCCTTTTACGATCATTTCTATGTAGTGTAAATACTGATTATCACATTTCTCGAAAGTTTTGAAATTATATGTGTGTGAAAATGCAATATTTATGAATTATGTATGTGATATATGTGTGTATAATTCTATTACGAATTGGGCAATGAAAGCAATTATGTAAAAATAAACTATTTTGGTTTATATTTATTCAAAATTATAAATTAGTTTTTAGGAGGCTCTCAAAGGTTGTTGATTTCGTCTTTAGTTAGATAAAGTAAGTGAAACATAATTATTTAAACGAATGTGTATTTTATAATATCAAGTAAAATTATTCTTAATAATTCTGTTCCCCTCGTCCACTGTTCAAATTAGAAATGATTTTTATCCATAAAGTTTAGGGGCTATAGACGTAATTATCTCCTTATTTCTTGCATAGAGACCATATCAGAAAATTAAATCACTGAATTTTATTAGAATTTTTTTAAATACTCCGAATTGTTATTTTTAGTAATGTGCGACTCTTTAAAAACGTTTCCACAAAAAAAAATCTGGCTTAGAAAAAGTTTTTCTGATGCTAAAAGAGCTTTCAAACAATTCATTTATTCCGTTATGTAACACTGGGACGAAAAGCATGCACCCAACCTGACGTCATCAATGAATCTGCTCTCTGTGCGCCTAACTTTACTACTCTTAAGTATCCTTTACCATCTTAAACAGATTGAAATAATAAAAAATATCCCAAATGGGTGGCGGCATCTAATTAAGAGGTTAAATAAAATCGGATGACAAGGGGTTAAGAAACAAAAAAAAAGCGTGAAACGCAAAACTTATGAATCAATTGACACTAATTTTCGTTTTGTTAATAACTTTATTTTTAGAAATTACTTTTGTTTTGTCCGAATAAAAATAATGCAAAATCCGCTAACAGAAAAAAATGCATTACCAAAATACAAAATTAAAAAAAAATTCTTATTTGATGAATGCAAATTTTAAGAAAAAATGAAAAAAATTATAATTTGTAGTAAATTTTAGATGTAAATATATATGAACATTAAAAGTAAAGAATAAATTTATCAACTAAAAAACTTCATTATATACAACATTCTTTTTGAAATGAACATTAAATTAAACAATAAATGTTTCAACTAAAAAACTTCATTATAAACTCCATTCTATGGGAAATATCAAGGAATGTCGTTCAACAACACTCCTTGTTATGTGGATTTTTTCATTTGAACTTTAACATGGATGGAATTCCGGCATCTTCAAAACGCAACATAAAGCTGCAATCACCCACTAACAGAAAAGTACGAAAAAGGAAGGAGAGACCTTAAAATTCATTCTCTTTCAAAGATAAGGGAAATTCATATCATACTCCTCCCCTCCCTGTTCCCGCGCGCTGGTTCGAATTTAAGACCCTCTTCTCTCCAGGTTCCTTCGCGCGCACTGGTTCACCCCTAAGACTCCTCTTTCCTGCTCCCCGCGCGTTGGTCTGAATCTCTAAGACCCTCTTCTCCTGTCTCCTCGCGCTGGTTCGGATTCTACACCCCTCTCCTTGTTCCCCGCGCTCTGTTTGAATTCTGGGCGACCTCTCTCCTGTTCCTCGCGCGCGCTGGTTCGGAACTCCTAAGACCCTGTAGTGTATTGCAGGATGAATTACCAGACTTTTTATAAAAAAAAGCACTTTTATTTTAACATAATTTTCTCCAAAATACCGTTCAATCGTTGGACTATCAACATCAGTCGTTACATTTTGGTCTCTCTCTCCATAACTAACATTTCAAATCTTATCATCACTAACATCTTTTTTCGTGCGTTGCTAGGCAACGCTCGTAAGACAAATATTGTATTGCCACACTACATGTTAGAGAGAAAACTTTAGAAATAACAAAATATTTTTGTAAGGCATATCACAACCCTCTCTCTCTCTCCTGTTCCCCGCGCGCTCAGGTTCTTCTCCGCTGGTCTGGTCCGATGGGTCGTAGCCACGCCAACATTCCTGAGCGCTAGAGGCCACGTCACCGCTATTTTATTATAGAATTTATTATTACTTATTATTATTACTTATTTATAATTTCTTATTGCTTATTATTATAAATATATTTCATAGTCTATATACCTATGTTGCGTTTCACAATAAAATGCTTTAAAAAATATATAGTCCATGTCCATTTTAATTTAACTGAGCTATCGCATCCATTGACTGAGCATCACGAAACTCTCAATCATGAAGTAGAGGAAGTTGAAATTTGGCAGGTGTCCGTTGAGAAGTGATTTTTGGAAGTTCATTCTCAACTATGAAAAACCATTCTGAAAAGCTACGCATTCAAATGCTTACGCTGTACTTGATCAGCACGATAACTATTAGTCATTTCCCACTTTAGTAGTTATATGAACGAAGCAACACGAGAGCTACTTTTGGGCTTGCCTCGTAATTGTGAATCACAGTCAGATGACGAAGACGACTCCTGAGTTGGCACCACTCTCCAAGATTCTGCACCCATGCGCGTTTGGCCCATGACGTCAGATTCAAAATCGAACAGGCCCATATACACGGCAGATATTCATCGGAATCGGATTTCTCACCTAGAACCTTCCCGCCTACACTGGCACATCGCGATCTCAGCAGAGATGGTAGTTATTGCGAAAATAACCGGTTTTCGGTTTTTCGGGTTTTTTCACCTCAGGTTTAACTTGGCGGTTATAAACACTCAAAATGGAGACGTGGAGATTCGTCAACATCTCGAGTTCGAATTTTTTGACGATTACAATACTTTCTCTTTGTATACGAGAAAGTAAAAAGATAAATAAATTTTGCTGCTGGCAGAGGATGCCAGAAAACACGGGAGTGGACGTCGAAAATAAAAGAAAGACGTTGCTGCGAGAAACTGTTTATATTAAGTTTAAAATTTTATAAGTACTTAAACTTAAAAGCAATTTTGTTCCCGAGCAACGCCGTGTATACCAGCTAGTAAGAAATATAAGGAAGGCACACAGATGCCCCATGCACTCAGTTACACTGCCTTGCCCTATTCTAAAAAGTAGAAAATTAAAAAAAAAACTGTCTGTAAGCCGGAAGGCGAAGGTAGGTTTCTTTTGTCCAGAAAGATTTTTTAAAAATGGAAAGTTAAGGAAATGAACATTTCGTCGCTCAACAAGCAACACCACCAATCTCAATTCTTAGAAATTTCAAAGAGGAAGGAAATACTCAATATTTCGCCACCAATAAACGGATATTTCTGAATTTTTTTAGCATCTGGTATAAATATAAGACCACATGTTCCTACCAGATGTGAAAAAAATTCAGAAATATTCGTAATTTATGACGAAAAATTGAGTATTTCCTTCCTCTTTGAAATTTCTAAAATTGAGATTGGTGGTGTTGCTTGTTGAGCGACAATTTCGTCTTCTGATCTAGAAGACGAAACCTGTGGTACGCGTACTCCTAGGGGTACGCGAAGGACATTTGGGGGTACGCCAAATCAAAGCTGTTAAACAAGAAAACGTAAGGAATTAAAAAAGTTAGAGAATTTTGTGGTATAGTTATTAAATAGCAAGTATTCTCCAAGTGAATACTTGCTATTTAATAACTATACCTTTGATTAGTTCATTATTACGAAATGTAATTTTTAGCTAACCCTATAAGTTAAGGCGAAATAATTACAAAACTGGTTTCATTTGCTATGACGTTGAAGTAACACTGTCGTAAAAATGGAATAAAATGTAAAATCAAAAATGAGTTCTTCAAATGTTGTTAATTAGAGTCATTTTACTCCTAAACTAGCCTTAACTTTATTGATCGAAATTAATTTGCATAGACGGATGGTTGGGGGAGGGGTTGGATATGATAGTAGGGGTTTACACCAAAACAAAAAGAATAATCAAGGGGTACGCGAATGAAAAAAAGTTTGGGAACCCATGTTCTAATCACTTAAGGGTTGAGACAATAGAGATGAAAAGGGGTGGCACAGACTTCAAATGATGAAAACTTTCCAACAAGAGGTCCAATAAAAACAGTTTAAAAAGCAGTCTAAATTCGGGGTGAAAAATTTTTTTTCATTCTATAACTTTTAAGAAATTAATAATTACCAAAACACTTTTAATACAAATGCTGTTAGTTATGATTAAGGCGATAATTAACTTATTTAAATTTTCTTCCCATATTCAATAGTAAGGACGCGATAGGAAAAGGTAAATTTCAAACCCCCACCATTCCCCCCTCCTTTCAACCTACCTTTTCTATCTAAAATAAGGTTACATTTCTCATATAAAAAGGATACCTTTTGTTTGTTTTCAACCGACGTTGAAAACTGGAAAAGAATCAACTCTTTTAAGTTCCGTAATATTTATTTTTTAATGTTTAAAAATATAAAATTGGTTTTTTTATCAAATATGCACGCTATTTAGTTTTTAAATAGAGAATATGTGGTAATGCTAGCTGGAAAAGTTTTGTAAAAAGCGAATGGGTGTTGTGATGTATTTCAGCATAATATGAAGAATCGTAGAGTCTTCTTTATCAAAAATAATATATTTATTGGGCGTCTACCACAGCACAAACATGTAAAACAAACACATACACTTACATCACTGACTTGCATCGAATTCCATGTTCAATCATCTTTATTCTTCTCCGTTGCTAGGCAATGTTAGCAAAAAAAAAACAAATGTATCGTTGTCACACTATTTTTATAACTTTTAGAAAAGAATTAATGCCAAACGATTTTTGTAATTAATTTTTTTTCAGCCATGCGATATTTTTAAATTAATTTCTTTTATGACCAAACGATTTTTAGTCTAATTAATTTCTTTATTTGAATATTTTAATAATTCTACACATATATGTTTGTTTGCTTTTATTCGTTACGAATATCACATTGTCTTCAACAGCTCCATCGTATAGCATCTTTTAACATTGAGGACTCAGCAACAAATTGAAATACACTAAAATAAAAACTCATGGCAAATTTCTAATCGTTTTCTGAGTTGTATTTAGGGGTATGTGACAAACAAAACCACAAAAACAAAGAGTCTAGTAGTTCGCCCAACTTTTTATTTTCTCGTATACGAAGAAAAAGTATTGTAATCGTCAAAAATTCGAACTCGAGATTTTAACGAATCTCCACATTTCAGACCTCCCCGAATCCGAAAAACACAATTTTAGAATTATGTCTGTCTGTGTGTCTGTATGCGAACACGTTAACTCGCAAACTATTAAATCTAACGGAAGAAATTTGGTAAGTGGTTTTTATACATAATTTTGTAGGTTTCTATCAAATTTTGTTCAAAATCCGTACATGGGAAGTCTGTCTGTCTATATGTCCTTGTTAATGTGAACGCGATAACTCACAAACTTAAATAGCTAGGTGGTTAAAATTTGGTACACATTTTTATCATCAGGAATGTAGGCTTGTATCAAATTTTGGACCAAATCCGTCAAAGGGTTCACTGTCTGTTTATCTGTATAATCGCATACTTTTGAACGAAATATTTTCTTTAAAAAATTACTTTGATGAATGAAATTTGGTACGAGGCCTTCTTACCTTAATGGTAGATTTGTGTCCAATTTTTGTGTCAATCGGTTAAAAAAAGGCTTTCAAATTGCTAATTTCGTTTTCTTTACCTTACACCCAGCCCTATTGGTAATCACGCCGGCTTCTAATTCCACTTCCGCGTTGGACGACCTTCGGAAATCGTGGGATGACGTTTCGCTTATTTTTTTCTCCACTGCGTTAGGGGTTCTTGTTCGTTTTACTGCCTTTTAGCTCATTTTTTCTCAGCATGTGCTAGGAGTATACGAGAAAGTTTAGGGGAGACCACTACCGCTGGTTATTTCCATTTTTCTAAAAAATATATTTTATTTAACTAATATTAAAACAAAAACATTAAATCGTGGAATAGTTAACCAGTCATCTCATCTACTGAAAGAAGTTAATTTTTTCCAATGTATTAATTTGATAATGCAATGGCAGATTTGTAAGTAAACGAAATGAGAAGAGATATTTTTTATTAGAATAACACCTTTTGTGAATAGTCGGTTGAATATATCTATTCACATAAAAGAGAAATATTACCAGATATATTAATGGACCATAAATAATGATTCATTGATTTACTGCGTTTATCTCAAATGTAGTTAATGGGTTGTTATTTCTTTCTATAAAGAGGCAATTTATATGAAATATGCATGAGATGAACCAAACAGATCAATTATCAAACGAAAATTTTAAAAAAAACTTTTTGTCAGATATAACAGTCAGAATAAGGTTTATCTTCCATTCTTAGATGCGGTAAATCTCTTTCCAAATTTTCATTTTCATGCCGACGAATATACAAGAGCTCTGACAAATATTCATCCGAGTAGAAGTCTGCGATTTTCTGTAATTCTTTAAAATCGCTTTCAAGTTCCATCATATTTTCAGCGGATTTTCGACGCAGTTCTTCCATTTCATACAAATGAGAGAATTTGTAAACTTCCAAAAGTTCACCAAATTCCAATTTAGGAAGCTTTTCTTTCATCACGAAGCAAGAAACGTTTCTAAAGGTCTCACTGGTCACATTTGAGAGTTCTATGCGTTTCTCTCGCTGTTCTTTCATGGGTGCGTTTGCGCATCGTCTGAAGAAAGAAGAGGCTTTGAAAAGTCGGGTCCCCAAGTTGTCCACACGTTCGTCGATGAGCAGATTATAACTCTCAGTACAAGTTTCGAATATCCAAACTCTCGAATCTCTGGTTTTCACTGATTCTGAATCCGATGACAAATGAGAAGCACCGTAAAGGTCATAAAGCTTTCCCGACTCAGCGAGGTGTACCGTATGAAGAATCTCGTTTTTCATGTCAATATATGTAGAAGGATCGATCGGATCCCCTGTTTCAGGGTCGTATTTGACGAGTTCTGGACCCTGCTTCGATATGAATGGAATAAAACGCTCTGCTAACGCACAATACACGTTCTGAAACACTGCAGGAGCAACATTATACCATTCAAAACGAATATCGCAACGCAGGGTCAACACGCCTTCGGGAAGGAACTCATCTGCTCTGTTGAGGACGAAAGATCTCTCCAGATATTTGCAATCGTCGTAATATTTTTTAGAAAGATCATGGGTAAAGGATCTGGGGAACCTGCTGTTGCCTTCGATATCAATAACGCTCACCATCCACGATACCACGCTGTTCTGTGGCCTGAATTTTCCTCGTACTGTCACATACGTAAAAACTACCAGCCAGCCTTCCGTGTCTTCGTCATATCCATTAGGGAAGGCAGAGGCAGAGAACCAGACGGCAAAATCTTGCTCAGAACATCCCATGTATTCTGGATCTGTGCTCGATTCACTAGCTGTTCGGAAATCTTTTATTTTAATTTCCAAAGTAGAATTAACGGGAGAACTTCTGATAATTTTTGAACTTCTAAACTCCATTTTCTCCACCCAGTGAGACTATTCGAGGATTTGTCTGGATAAGTTCCAAAGATTTTTTAACACCTAAAAGAGGAAAAAAAATTCATGAATTATAAAAAAATGAATATAATATCTCTATAACAAGATACCGTACAATAGCCATACGATATCTTTACAATGTTGTTCGGCATTCAGAATATCGTAGCAACATCGTGGAGATATCGTAAAATATCTTGTGCTAATAGGGATACATAAAATAAAATTTCTTATAACAACATGCGTTATAGTCGCTAAATGTGACTGCAGTACTTTTGCATTTTTTTTCTTCCTTTTCAAAATGTAATTTATCGTAAATTATTTTAAAATGGAAATAAAAAATAATTAATTTTTGTCCCTTTTCTCACTAATGTAAGTTTTATCGAAAACATTTATGATTCTTCGGATGCAAACTATTCCCAGAGAAAATATTTTCACATCTTTAAAAATTCGATATTAACAAACTGATCTATTTCCTCGTCTGACATCCCACTAAAGCAAAACAAAACCATTTTTCTAAATTATAACTATGTGTACAAAGTACATATGTTGGTTAACAACATAAATAGAAATCGTCAGAAGCTAGATGCTTAAGATTTGTCTTTCCTTACATGAAAAATGAAAATCTCTTTCGGAATTTGGAGAAAATTAGTCGACAGGAATATATACTTTTCAGAAACATGCATCTATAATTCGAAAGCTTCGCTATAATCCTTGTACCGATCTACCTTTCCTATAATATGAAACTAATTAAAAACCATGAGCTCGGATTTTAAACCGCTGTGTCAAATTTTATCACAAGCTTAACTGTGGCTAAAAATAGTGTATAGTCCGTGAAAAAAATATCCGAACACTCCTTATTGCGCTTAGTCCACATATAATTAGACTAGCCATAATTGCCAAGCATTGATACGGGACGTTTAAGTGCTAAAGAAATAAAACATGATAAATGGGGGTAGGTAATGGTTTACTTTACTCTGATAAAAAAATCAATAAAGTTAAAACAAGTAGGTAATGGTTTATTTTACTCTGATAAAAAATCAATAAAGTT
>BGPR01012500.1:24370-44739 GCA_013235015.1 Araneus ventricosus
GTTAGGGGCCATCTTCATATTTATATTCATATCATCTTCGAATTTTTCAATAGCAACTCTCAGCTTTTCTTCTTCACATTTTCGTTAGGTGCCATCTTCATATTTATATTCATATCATCTTCGAATTTTTGAATAGCAACTCGCAGCTTTTCTTCTTTTAAACGATTTCTCCCATTCAGAATATGAAATTTTAGGTAATGTGAAACAAGACCACAAAGAGATACACATTTAAAAAGATCTACGGGGGCTGTCTCAATGCACACGAATGTAGAAAAGCGCCATACTTCTCTTTTCTTTACTTTTTACATTTCATCAGTTGATTCCATAATTAACGCGTTCGCTACCAAGACTCTCGTCAGAGATTTGAATCATCTATCTAAACAGATGACTCCCTTCTCTGCTATCGCTTAACTACGGTAGACAAGATGTCATTTAATTAAATGATAGGTGTGAATCCCATTTGATTCATGCGGCGATTAACATGTTAATACTGATCTTTTCAGCAGTTCTTAAACCAAAACATTTGTCAAAATATGAATCCAAAATTACAAATTTTTAATTCCATTGTGTTGTATCTCAGCATAGCATGAAAATAAGCATAGCATAATCGTGGAGCCTTCTTTATCAAAAATAATATATTTATTGGACGTCTTCCACAGAACAAACATGTAAAACAAACACATACATTTACATCACAAACGTTACATCACTCACTGACATTGAATTCCATCTTCAATCTCTTATTATTCTCCGTTGCTAGGCAACGTTAATAAAAGACAATATATCGTTGCCAAACTATTTTTATAACATTTAGAAAATTATCAATGCCAAACGATTTTTTTAATTAATTTCTTTTGCAGCCAAACGATATTTTTAAATTAATTTCTTTTATGACCAAACGATTTTTTATCTAATTAATTTCTTTTCCTTAAATATTTTAATAATTCTACAATTATAAATTTTTTTATTCGTTACGAATATTACACCATGTACATTTATTGGAAGAAAATTAAGAAAAAAAGCCAACAAATAACTAACTTTAACAAAGGCCTTTCTCCGTATCCATAAATAAACATTAGATATACCAATTTAAAGTTCGCTTCTTTATTCTCGGTATATAATACCAAATTTAACAAACATTAATGATTTTAAATTTCATTATATCGTTCTTTGCATGTTGCTTACATAAAAAAATAATCGAATATCTTTCAAAACTTAAATAGTTGATATGAAGTAAAAGTACTTTGAATTATTTTCAGAGTAGGTGAAAATTGATAATTGTGCGAATGGTAATTATACATGAAATATAATTTTAATGTTAAAGTTTTCACCAAAAGTATATTAATATCAGTTACGAAAATATTTGATGCAGCATTTACATTCAATTGCTTTTAGAGTAGAAAAGTTCACAAATAAGAAAATGTACTTACACATGTTTACATTTCTATTAAATTTTTAAAGATGACACTGTAGTGTTGGGATTCTCAACACGCATTCGTCGATGGAGGGCTCTCTCCTTCCCCGAGGGTCGGGGATTGGTTTTTAATCAGTCGAGTTGCGAACTTGAAGGCTGGAGGGTCTTGTCGGAAAGCGTCGGCGAGTGAGGCCGGAATCCCAACGCTTATTTCGATTTGACGTAGGGTCCAGACGTATCTTTCTGTCTGTGTTGTTGCTAGCCGTGAAGGGCCTCAACAATTATTTCCATTTTGCTATTCCGTCCGTATTCAGTGTTTGTCTAGTCTTCTGTGTTGTCATCTAATAAACTTGTTTGTGTTACATCACTGGAGCATGATAATCCTTTGAAAAGAACCCACACCATAAAAAGGGGTTACCACCATCACAGACACTATATTGAAATCTAAAGCCAATATTCAATCATTCACAGATTTATTAATTTTCTTTATTCGTTCCTATTTTCACTTAAACATTCTTTTATAGCTGCAAAAATTCGCACTTCGTTCAACAAAATATTCAAAAAAAATTTTTATTATTATTTTATAGATCAGCGATCCCCCATAATATTCTGCGACCTTAATGATTTCAGTATGGGTAAATACAGTTTCGTTGGAATGCAAAATCGCATCTGCTTGTTGAATCGATTGTCCGATTATTCTCTGTTTTTTGAATAATAAATATTATGAAAGGAAAAATGTTATAATTCAAAACATACGATCAATTATTCAATAATATATTAGTACCTAATTGTTAGTCTAAAGCAATATTCAGATATCTGTTTTATTTTCTGCTTCATTTTTGCCATACTTTCCCCCTGGCTGATCCAATTTTTATTCAGCTTGACTGTCGTGTCCTCAGATCTTGAGATCGATATCTTACCCACTTTCAATCGAGCTACAGCTTTGAAATTTAGCACAGTGGTGGGTTACCGGAGACAATACAATATTATGCAAAAAAATTGCAATCTATACCTATTTTAAACCTCACAAAATGATATCAAAATTTTAGCCTTATATTTGGGCGATAAAGTTTGGAAGGTGGTAACCTCACGTTACGCAGGGTTGTAAAAACTTCCGGCGCTGCACCGATGAATGACGTAGCTCGTATTTCTACGCGCCTTGGGTTTACTTTCTATTAGAATTCGCCAACAACCAGAGGTAGATTTTTTTCACTTCGTGTGCGCCAAACGTTTCGCACTCAAAGCAAAAAGAGAAAGTTGTGTAAATCGATTTTCTTTTTTTTCTATTACATTGTTGATAATAATTGTAAGTTATCACGTAACATATTATGGATTTATATTTCAAAAAATTGTACATATGTATATAATAATTTTAGTATGTGTTTTATATTGGATTTGGTTTACTATGCCTAACATGTCGTGTGTATTCGTGTCAGCCGTCTCTAAAAATTGTAACCAGAAAAATTATTTTTTACTTTTGAGTTCATTTTGACGAAATTATAATGTATAAACGTATTTTCTCATTTAAAGTGCATTTTGAATAAAAGCTTATACCTTAATTTTTTTTTATTTATTAAATTGCGACAACGAGCAGTGGTTTCGCTTTATAGCGACACAAAAATCATAGCGCCGAAACTAAAAACAGCAGGGCCTTGAAATTTTCACAGTTCAATTTTCCTCCAAATTTTTATAAATTTTAGATGAAGATAGAGTACAGAAATGATTTAAGGTAGTCTAATGGTGTGCAAACTTGTGCACATTTTTAGAATTCAATTTACATTTGAAAATTTAATGAAAAAAAGTTCGTTTAAATTATAGCAAAAAAAACAAGGAAATTACTAAAATAATCTGTGAAAAACGGTGTCATTTAACTGTACTGAAATAAGACATCATGAAAAATTAAAAATCTGACAAATGAAGAGCAATGCAAGACTTTACCGAAAGAAATTCGGGTAAAGCCAAAGTGTACGGTACATCCCTCGCCAGGCTAGCGCCAAATTATGGAAAACTCTCCAAGGTTGCAATAGAAAACCATTGAGTTACCTACAATATTTGATGATTTATCGCCAAAGAAATTCAAGTTTGGCGCCGTACCGTACACTTTGGTTGGGCCGAAATTCGAAGACTCACTGTATCCAGGCTCAAGTGTTCGAAAGATATTCCTAAGACTGCGCGTTTAAACAAAACAAATTATGGCTTTCATGGTTCCAAACGGTTCGCCGACATCCGAAGAAAATAAGCACATCTACCTACCTTGAAAGTTTTATTTTTGTCGAGCTGCAAATCGAAACAGAACCATTGTGCGACGCCCCAAAAAGAGAAAAATGGCGGTATTCTGAGCGCTTTAGAATTTCTGTTTTAATCTTCGGAACTCCTGGAGCGAAATGGCTGAAACTTTGCAGAGAGGTGTTTCAGTTATTGCTGTTTTCGATCGGCATCAGAATTTTGATGTGTTTCCATTCTATAGTTTTTTAAAATACAGTCGACGCTCGTTATAACGACCACACATTATAAAGACCATTCCATTATAACGAACAGTGATAAAATCCCCAACTGTGATTCCCTATGCACTATGTTATTTTACTTCCGGTATAGCGACCGTACAGTGTCGTCTAATCCCAATACAACGTCCGAATTCAGCGAACACTCTTCCCAGTATATTTCCAAAAAGAACATGTTTCTAAACGTAAATGACATTGATTATTGTATTGCCAAACTTCGTAGATGTAGAATCTTCAGTGTTACAGTTCAACTTTGACGGGGAGAATTACCACTCACCACAGCGCGGAAATTAGAATGGCCTAGAATAACCAGCGGGAGTGTTCTCCCCTAAACTTTCTCGTATACTTCTCGAAAAAGGTGCTGTTTCGCCTCCCCCCGCGTGGATAAAAAATTCCAACCTATTGTAACCCAGGGTCCAATGACTATCAGAAAATATTTAGGTAAAGAATCAAATTCAAAGAGATGAATTCCGATTAAATGCGTACTGATTTCTACTCTTGCTGACTCAAGGACAAAGTCGCATAATACTTCCGCGTGCACAGATTGCTAAAGGTACGCATGCACATGAAGAATCGGATGGAAAAAAAGCGCCAAGCAGGAGTCAATAAATATCGTGCACAGAAGATTGCATCCAGTACGCATGCGCGTGGAGATAGCGGATTCGTTGGAGATGCGATTATACAGACCGACAGACAGACAACCTTTCGACGGATTTGGCCCAAAATTTTATATGGACCTGCATTCATGACGATAAAACTGTGTATGAAATTTTATCCGTCTAGCTTTTCAAGTTTTTGAGTTATAGCATTCACATGACCACGGACATACAGACAGACAGACTTCCCGTTGACGGATTTTGTCCAAAATTTGATAGACATCTACAAATTATGTTTAAAAACCACATATCAAATTTCATCCACGTAGCTCTAATAGTTTTCGAGTTATCGTGTTCACAGACAGACACACAGACATAATTCCAAAATTGTGTTTTTCGGACTCAGGGAGGTCTAAAACGTGGAGATTCGTCAAAATCTCGAGTCCGAATTTTTTGACGATTACAATACTTTCTCTTTGTATAACTTCGTATACGAGAAAGTAAAAAAAATGTTTCAAGTCACTTTAAAATGTTTTTTCGAAAGGCAGAACATTATTTATCATCTTTAACTGAAATGGAAAATTACGCTTTGCAAAAAGAACATATGCAGAAAAGACAAACAACCATTTCTGATTTTTTCTTTAGAAAATAAATGTTTTGTAAGTACCTTACCCCACCCTTTACCTTGTACACCCTTTATTTGATACTTTAAAATCTGTTTTAGAAATATAGTTTTAATTGTTAAAATTTTATTTTTAATGCCAACGATAAAAAATAAATTGAGTATTTAATTGGAATCTCTTTAAAAATCGCCTATTTATATGGAACTGCTGAGCGTGCATGTCTACAGTTTTTAATTATATCCACTATAGCGACCACTTGTTATAAAGACTTTTTGCTGTGGGAAGCAGAAGATCGTTATAACGAGCATCGACTGTATAAATTCAAAATCAAATAAAATTATAAAATATTACAATAAATTTGAAAAAAGGCACATTTTTTTATTCAGTTTAGTTTAATTTAGAATAAAGGTATGGAGATGTATGCTTGCTATAAAGCCGCTTTGTCTCGAATTGAAGAAAAAAATTTGAGAATTTGATTCTCGAATTGAGGACTACACATGAGAGTCGGCATCACAGCCCACCATAATTTCTACTCTGTTCAAAGACCACAAGTAAACATTAGAAAAACAAATTCTGATCGCAACTGATGCCACTCAATATATATATGTAATAATCTCACTTAATTTTACTTTAAATTCTAATATTATATATTTTAAATTCTTAGTACAATATTAATGTATTCCGAAATCGTTTTTCTTAAACTCCAGTTTCGTTTTATTTCCCGCGCTGGAGGTATATTAATTCTCGCGTTTCGGCATATTTATTACTAAAAGAATATAATCGCTTCCACGGGCACAAATAAATCGCGAATTTGACGTCCTTTTAGCGCCAGACTTTTCCCTAAAACACTTACGTAATTTACTAAAAATTGCCAATATTCCTTTCACTTTGATCACGTGTCTATATGCTATCCCCTTATCTGAGAGAATGCGGGGATTTTCTCCTCTCTTTTTACTTAAAAACTTAAGCTAAGATGCACGTATGTCCGCCACTCTCATAAAAGTGACTTAAATATTAGCCGAGTTATTAAATTAAGTTAATAACTCGGCTTTTTAATGACTACAACCACGAAAACATTATATATATACTGACAAAGCCTCTTTCTCCTTATCTTTCTCTTTCCTCTGTTTGGCAACGGCGATAACTGGTTTGGCGTTCATTCTCCTCGTGGTCGCGGTAGCGTTTTCCTGGCCATGGTAAGCATATTTCGCTTTATTTTATTATTTTTTATGTTACGGTTGTTTTTTATTTTATTCTAGGTCTTTTGTATTCGGGTTTTTTGTATTTGTATTTTTTTGGTTTTTTCTGGTTTTTGTCTATTTAGCCATTTTGTCTTTTTTTACTGTTTTTGAGTTTTTATCTTGTGTTTATATGTTGGTTTTGATATATATATATATATATACATATAATTTAAAAAATTATTGCATTCCATCCGCTACATCTTCAGATACGTAGAAAAAACGGAAAGCTTCATTTCACATTCATCCTTCATTCGTGACCCCAACTGTCCATAGTTTATCATCCGCTTCTATAAAAATGGCAACGTTTTATATGTATTAGATTTAATTTAACCAAGAGAATTTGAATTTGCATTCAAAATTGGGTGTTACCTTTATAAAAAAATCGAATCAGTGTGAATTTTAATATGAAGACGACCCCTAACGTAAACAAAAATTACAAACATTAAATTGTGGTCTTAAAAAATTTGCCTATTTGTAATTTGGAAAATTAGTCTTTAGGGGTTTTAGGCTGAATAAAATCTCCCTATTTCTAGCATAAAAGACATATCAGAAAAAAACGTTGAGTTTTTTTTTTATTCAAAATCTTCCTTTTTGGTATTTTTTTAATGTACGACTTTTTAATTTAACGTTTCCTAAGATTAAATAAACACAGCACGAAAAATATAAAATAACTTGTTGATTTTCTATACAAATTAGTATGTGAAATTATGATTTGTCATTAAAAATGTGGTATCAAAAATAAGAGAGAATCACTTTTTGATATTCTGTCCATATTAGGTAAAAGAGAAGTACTAAATTTGTTAGAAATAAACGTTGGAGAGTGAGATTGTACAATTAGGAGTGATATATTTTTAAAAAATTTTAATTTAATAAAAATGAAGAAAATATTTTGAGTATTTTCGTGATAACTTCTGAAAAGTCATCACACAAATTTGATTTTTACAAAATCTTAAAATTATCGCGAAAATTATAATTCATAAATTACCTTGATACCAATATCGTTGCCGGGCGATTTGTTCCTTAATTTTGAGAACTTTTTAAAAATATTTTTTACATAATTCGTAACACTATCGCAATGTTGTATTTAAGGTCAAATTAATTTCGTTGCTTCAAAAAACATTTTAGCAATGAATACAGGTTGCTTTAAAAAAGAAAACGAAATAAACTGAAACAGAAATCAATGAGCTTCAGCTAAGAACAGATTTTAGAAAAGTATCTGACATCCAACTTTTTATAGTGAACATCTTCTTTTGTTATTAAATTAATGTTTCAAAGACGGCAAACTTTGTTAAAAGCAGGTTTAACAATGAATATTGTAGTGTGATATTCATTGTTAAAGCATCCTATAGTTCTTTTTATGCAATCTTTCAAACTTTTTAATATTTGCTGTTAAATTTAATTCAGTGTTGATATTAAATTTTATAAAGTTAATATTAAAATGTTTTATTTTGAAAGGGAATAAATAGAATACTTAGAAATAGTTCATTATTTCTACTTAAATTCAGTTTTCTTTGAATTCATATTTTTATTATTATCAAATTATAAAAGGAAAAGTTTAAATAGTTATGCATCCCATATTAACAATTAATTATTCAGGAAAAACAATATTCAAGCTAAATATGCTAGTCGACAAAGCCTGTTAGTTATAAAAACAACACGAAAAAATCAATAAATCAGTTTCTGCACATATTTTATCAAAAAATGCTTAATCATAATTAATACAGTACGAAAAGAATAACCCGTTGAGTTCTTGAACATATTATGTCAAAAAATGTTTAATTATAATTATTTACAGCATGAAAAGAACAACCCATTGAGTTCTTGTACATATTATGTCAAAAAATGCTTAATCATAGCATGAAAAGAAAAGAATCCGTTGAGTTCTCGCACATATTTTTATGTGAAAAAATACTTAATAATAATCAATACAGCATGAAAAGAAAAGAATAACCATTTGAGTTTCTGCACATATTATGTCAAAAAATATTAATCATAATTAATACAGCACGAAAAGAAAATAATAATCCGTTGAGTTCTTGTACATATTATATCAAAAAATGCTTAATCATAGCATGAAAAGAAAAGAATAATCCGTTGAGTTCTTTCAAATATTTTTATGTAAAAAAATACTTAATAATAATCAATGCAGCATGAAAGGAATAACCATTTGAGTGTCTGCACATATCATCTCAAAAAATGCTTAATTATAATTATTACAGCATGAAAAGAAAAGAATAACTCTTTGAGTTCTTACACGTATTTTTATGTCAAAAAATACTTAGTCATAATCATGTTAGAAAAAGAAATATCTTGTTGATTTTCTGCATGTATTATGACATAAAAAGCTTAATCATAATAAAAGTTTCATGAATCACTTGTTGATTTTCTATATCTATTTTAACAAAAATGCTTAGTCATAATCAAGAGAGAATCCCTATCTGAGTTTCTGGACATATAAAGCGTAGAAATTATTCGTACTAATTTTATCCATAAATTAATTCTGATATAAACACGAGACTGCATGTTCCAACAAGATGTGAAAAAAAATTCAGAAATATCTGTTATTGGTTGCGAAAAATCGAGTATTTCCTTCCTCTTTGAAATTTCAAAAAATTGAGATAGGTGGCGTTGCTTGTTAAGCGACGATTTAATACCATTATTATTGATATTTTTAAAAAAGTTTTGATGCACAAATGTAATTACTAGAAGTGACAGGGGTTTATTGTTCAGCAACGGATTCCGAGACTACCACTTTTGGCGGATTTTACACCGGAAAGGGGAGTCAGGCAATGAGTAATACGAGCGCATTTCCGGAGTTCTTTGTTAGATCACACTCAGTAAAATGGAAACATCACCCTTCCATTCTTCGCTTTCCCCCTATTTTGATGAAAATAACTCTGTCCGGCGCATGCGCAAAAGCGCGGATGGTTTCTGAATCCGTTGCTAAACAACAGAAATAAAAATGTATAATGCTCAGTCATTGTTTTTAGAAACATCAATTTGCGATCAGAAATGATTATTTTTCCAATAAATTTTCTTTTCTAAATGACCTCAATTCTCCTTGTTATCCCCAGATTTGTATGAAAAGAACCAGCTTGCTCCATTCTTCACGATTTTGCTTAGCTTGTGTTATATATGCAAAGATGGAATTTTGTAATAGAATTTTCACTCACTTCTTGGTGTACACTAGAATTCTTGAATTTTCTTCAGCTGTGTGTTCATGATTACAAAGTAGCATCTATTATTTTCAGAGCATAGTTATCAATTAATTGATTAATTTATTGAAATTTACTATCCTCTTTCATCCAATATTTATTTTTAATTTCTTACAATTTTTTATGTCATCACCTTCAATATATACATATATATCATCATTTTCAATATATATATATATATATATATATATATATATCATCATTTTCAATATATATATATATATATATATATCATCACTTTCAATATATATATATACTATCCTCTTTTATCCAATATTTATTTTTAATTTCTTACAATTTTTTATGTCACCTTCCAAGAGAGAGAGAGTACTACCCTCTTTTATCCTTATTTATTTTTAATTTCTTACAATTTTGATATTATCCATTTTAACGTACATTACTTCTTTTATCCCTATACAGCTACAGGAGTTTTCCACAACTTGAAGTGTACTTCAAGTTGCATAAAAATAGGTAAATTATTTTCCCATAAACTTCAGTAATCATTAAATTCATATTTTTCAGTCTATTAAAATCAGAAATTGAAACGTTTAATAAGTTCCGTTTGAATAATTTAACACCCAAGACAGTAATTATTGCATTCGTACATGTTGGTCACCAAAGGCTTGTAACAACACATGCAACATTAAAGAGGAAGAAAAATTTGATGAATATCAAAATATATTCTGTGAAAAAGCACGAAAACACGAGCATCATTTGTTGAGTGTCTGTACAACTGTAATATGAAACAGAAAATACATGTGTCTGTCTGCCCGTCCGTCTGTCTGTCGGTCACAAGAACTGCTCCTAAACGGTGAACCGTAGCTACATGAAGTTTGCACAAAACATTCTAGAGCACATTTCTAGGTCAGCGGTGCTATTTTCAACTTTGAGAGTTAATTAGTTCTTAAGATATTTAATTAAATAACGAAAATTAGCCGCTGTTAAGCCTAATGCTTAAATGTTTTTTGCCAATAGCTTCTGAAATATTTATTAGACAACAATTATTTTTACGCTATCCTAAAGAGCAGAAAATTATCTTTTTAATGATATTAATTCCAGTGTGTTAAAGTGTTTTCTCTTAACGTTATTAACGTTTAAAAATTTATTTTTAACACAATACTTTTTGATCTTATAGAAATAAATTCAAGCCAATTTACTGTTTTGCGCGCGGGCTTTTACCAGTATTAAAGTTAATATAAGAAAATATTGTTTTCTTTGAGCGTAAACAACAAAGTAGTCTTTTCACTTCCGGTTTCCCGGTTGTGGCATTTACACCTTTTAAAGCGGTAACAAAGTGATCCAATGACGTGAGAGAATTATTCTCTCAATGTTCTGTTAAATTTTCACAAATTTTAAAGGGAGGGTAAAAAAGATGTATTAACTGTCTACCTGTCGCAAGAACTCCTCCTAAACGGTAAACGGTTGATATAGAATCTGCACATGCCATTCTGGGGTACATTTCTAAATTAATTCTACTTTTTCAAACTTTCAAAAAATACTTCCTAAGATATTTAATTAAATAACGAAAATTAAGCCAATTTTCGGCGTTTTACCTCAGTTTTTCGCCAATAATTTCAGAAAAATATTTTGCACGTAGATTATTTACATACCATCTGAAAGAGCAGAAAATTATATTTATAATGACTTCAATTTAAATGTTATGAGTTCTTTTCCTTAATTTAATAAACATTTCAAATTTATTTCAAACCCAATTCGTAACAATGCTTTCTGTCAATGTAACTAAATTCAAACCATTGATCGTTTTATCAAATCCTTCATTCCCGTATTTTTACCACTGTGAAAGCTATGATAAAAAATATTGTATTCTTTGAATATTAACAGAAAGCAGAATTTTTATTTTCATTTTTATTTCGTAGCGTATACATCTTTTAATATGTTTGCACCACAATACAATGATGTTAATTATTCTCTATCCGCGATGCTTCATTTAATTTTACAAATTTTTTAATGATCATAATGAGTGTGTAAAATCCTTCAAAATTATTGAGTCCGCTTCCTAAGTTGAAAGTGTTATAAGTACTTGGGCTTGAAAATATTTTTATCTCGAGCAACGCTGAGAATATCAGCTAGTCTATAATATAAAGCAGAAAATACATGTATCTGTCGGTCTGTTTGTCGTCCACAAGAACTCCTCCTAAACGGTGTACCGTAGTGACATGAAATTTGCACACGGCATTTTAGAGCACATTTCTAGGTCAACGGTGCTATTTTCAACTTTCCGATTTAATTAAATAACAAAAATTAACCGCTGTTAATCCTAATGCAAAGACGTTTTTTGCCAATAACTTCTGAAATATTTATTTGACAACAATTATTTATATGCCATTTTAAAGAGCCGAAAATTATCTTTTTAATGATATTAATTCCATTGCGATAGTATTTTCTCTGATTGTTATTAAGGTTTAAAAATAGACATTTAACGCAATTTCTAACAATACTTTTTTATTCTTATAGAAATAAATTCAAGCCATTTTACTATTTCGAGCGCGGACTTTTGCCAGTAAGAAAATATTGTTTTCTTTGAGCATAAACAACAAAGTAGACTTTTCACTTCCTATTTTCGATTGTTGTAGCATTTACAGCTTTTAATACGGTTACACAGTGATCCAATGACGTTAGTGAATTATTCTCTCGGTGTTTTGTTAAATTTTCACAAATTTTTAACTGATACTAATGAGTGTGTTCTAAGACTTCAAGCCTACTTAGTCCGCTTCCTATCGTAGGAAGAGAAAAAACAAAGATGTTCTAAACGGTCTATCTGTCGGAAGAATTCCTCCTAAACGGTAAATAATTTCAATATGAAATTTGCACATGCCATTCTGCTGTCCGTTCCTAGACTACTTCTTCGAACTTTAAAAAAAATTACTTCCTAAGATATTTAATGAAATAACAAAAATTGACCCAATTTTCGGCGTTTTATCTCAGTTTTTCGCCAATAATTTCAGAAAAATATATTGCACGTAGATTATTTACATACTATCTTAAAGAGCAGAAAATCGTCTTTTTAATGATTTCAAACTAAATGTTATGCGTTCTTTTTCTTAGTTTAATAAACATTTCAAATTTATTTCATACACAGTTTGTAACAATGCTTCCTGTTATTGTAATTAAATTCAAACCATTGATCGTTTTATCAAATCCTTCATTCCGGTATTTTTACCATTGTGAAAGTTACGATAAATATATTGTTTCATTTGAATGTTAACAGAAAGGCAGAAATTTTATTTAGCTTTTATTTCATAGCATAAACCTCTTTCAATATGTTTGCGCCCCAACACAATGATGTTAATTACTCTCTTTCCGCGATGCTTAATTTAATTTTTAAAAAATTTTAATGATCATAATGAGTGTGTAAAATCCTTCAAGATTGTTGAACCCACTTCCTACCGGAAGGAGAGGGCTTAAGGAGAAAAAGAAAGAACACTATGTGGTTTTTTCTGGTCATTGACAAAAAAAAACTAAAGAGAAGAGAATTGTAGTCTGGATAATGGTAATAATATCCAAGATATGAAAAAGTTTCTGCTGTTGCCATAGCAATGATGGGGAGAGGAAAACGGAGTACGAAAGACTACGAGATTCTCTTGCCAGCTGGTTCAAACTAAGGAGAGAAAAAGAAGAAGGGTGTTTCACTGCTGGGCCAAAGGGTCAGTGGATTAACGAAAATAAACGAAAGACGCTTCCGCGAAAAACACTTTTATTAAATTGAAAGTGTTATAAGTACTGGGACTTGAAAAGATTTTTATCCCGAGCAATTCCGGGCATATCAGCTAGTAATAGATAAAATAATGCTTAGTCGTAAACAAAACAGTAAGGAAAAGAGAGAAAATTATGGTTAAGTTTGTACACATATTATGTGAAAAAATGATTATTCATAATAATTAATTAATAATAATTACTCATTTATACTTATTTATGTACTTACTAATAATTATTTCGACACACACCTGTAATTATTAGAAGTGGAAGGGATTTAGAAATAAAAAAAGCAAAATGCTCACTCATTTATTTCTAAAACATCATACATGTTTTCACCCTTGATAGACCTGGCTTTTAACAGCTTGCCTCGGATTTCCATGAAAAGTATTAGTTTGATCCTTTCTACAAGCTTTTATTTCACTTCATTTGTTTCATGTGTGCAAAGAAGGAATTTTAAAAACAAGTTTTTACTCACTTCTTAATGCACTATAAATCAGAAATTTTCTAAAATAAGGTATTCACGATAACAAAACAATATATTTTATGTTCTGAACATAATTATCAATTAATCGATTCATTTCTTAAAATTTTCTTTCCGTATGTGTTGCTCAGTCTGGTAGGGTTTTTGGACAAAAAAAGTAATAATGAAATTTCATAATAACTATAATAATGAATTGTGAAATAGTTTAAATATTAAAAAGTAAAAAATATATAAAAAACACAAGAATTTTTTAACTTCGCTTTTTTATGTGAGAAAGTAGAAAATGGTTTGTCTTTATCAAAGAATAAGGAAGACAAACATAAATGTAAAAGCGTGAGGCGTAGCCGAAACAATACTACAAAGAAATTAAACCGCAACAAGTATCACAAGAAAGTTCTCCAATATTCAAATAAAAATTAAAACTCATTATAAATGCGAGTAAAACTCCAATTTGTGTATATTTTTTTTTTATCGGAAACTTGCAATTCCACATTTTTGTTTTGTTGTCCATATCTGTCATAAAAAATAATTTTTTTTATTTCTTAATACTCTCATAAAAATAGAGTTTTTTTTAAAATTATTTTTATTATTTACCTGAAATTAACTGTTCACATTGAAAATCAAAACTTATTATAACTGTGAGTAAATTTCCAATGTATGTAGAATATTTCTATCAACACCTTCTGTTTTTACAATTTTATTTCGACGTCCATATCTGTCATAAGAAATTAAACTCCAATTTTAATTACTGTAATAAAAGAGAGTTTTTTTATAAATTATTTTTATTATTTACAGTCCACACTAAAAATTTAAAAAATAATTAATTCATTACTATGACTTAAAATTTTGAACTTGTGAAGAATTCTCCTGCCCACATTTTTAAATTAAAATATCTTAATTTTAATTTAAAAATGATTAATATTACTATGGCTTAAAATGTTGAACTTGTGAAAAATTCTCCTGACCTCATTTATTAAATTAAAACATCTAAATTTTAATTAAAAAATGATTAACTAACATTACTATGGCTTAAAAGTTTGAACTTGTGAAGAATACCAGCCCAGATTTTACAAAGCATAGAATACGGCCATCCAATTTTAGTACGTAACAGCAGTTTAATGTATTTATCGTTCTAATATTATTAATTCCTGTTACATCCAAGCTCGCGCTAAATTTTTTTTGTAAGTGTCTACTAAATAACAATCAATATCGACTTTGGTTTTAACATTTCAGCTGCATTACCACTATTTACGATTAAACTTAGTTCATTCAGCATTTTAACACATTCGCTGCCACTCTTCGCGCCTGAGATTCGAACCATCTTTCTAATTAGATGACCCCTTCTCTGCCATCTCTTAACTACAGTAGAGAAGGGGGTCATCTAATTAGACTTTATGGATCAATCGTTTTGGTTCATACGGCTCTCAACGTGTTAAAATTTGGCGAACGTTTCTCAAACTTGGCGACAATTTTGTAATTTTCAGTTGTGGTTTAATATTATTTATTTCTCTAATGTCCAAGCTCGTACTAATTCATTTCTATTACTGTCTAATAAACATTTTTATAGGTCGGTTTTTGGGTAGCATTTTAACTACATTAACCACGGCCCCACTATTGAAAGTGCCATCTCGCCAATTGTTTTGTTGTGTTTTCGATTGAATGAATCACCTTTAAAACATAGACTTAAATTATTCTTAAAAGAAAAGAAGGGTGCTTACCTTCTTAAATGCGAGACTTGGCTACTTAGAAAGTATTTTTAAACCAAGCTTCGATTTAGATGTATTCCAACTCGTCGAAGGCCACAACGTTTGATGCGATTTCACTTCGGACGAATGCTTGGAGGTCGCGATTCTAACATGTTATTGGATAGTGTTTTAGTTTGTTATCAACTCGAAAGGTCAAGAGGTTCATTAACATCGAGATAAGTTACAGCGAAGAGGAACTAAATTGAATAATCCCAACTCTTTTAGCTTTCTTGACGAGCGCAGAGAGATATTTATATAACCGTAAAAACCAGCGGGAGTAATCTCCCCAAAACTTTCTCGCATACGACCAGTAATGTTGGGTGCGTAAACGCCCAGTTGGTAGGTAAACATTTTTGGGGTATTTATCAAAGGCCTGGTTATTTTGAGAAAAAAATTATGAATGGTGATTTACAATGAAACATATAACATTTATGAATTCCCAAAAACTTAATATTTTGCAAACAAATTGCGTATGTTCGCAATTGTTACGCGCGCTGAGGTACCACAACTTTATTTAACGTATTTGAGTACGAAATCTTACTATAGATATCACACAAGATTTCATCATACCTCTGGTTAATCACAGGCATCCATCTGGAGAATGTCAGAATGAAGTTTCGTTTTGCGGCTCGATACAATTTCCTTAGTAGCCCGCCAAGGTCAAACGCCAACCATAATAACTTAAGTAAAATAAGCGAAACGCTCGCCAACACACAGCGTAATGTGCATTTTGAACTAAATATGCAATTTGAACACCTGTTTTTTAACCGATTTGAACGAAATTTGGGCACAGATCTATAATTAATCTTAGCATACGTGATACCAAGTTTTATTTATCTAAGTCAGAGGCTTATGAGATATAAATTTTACAAATATGCGATTATACAGACCGATAGACAATCAGCCCGTTGACGGATTTGGCCCAAACTTTTATACGGACCTACATTCATGACGATAAAACTGTGTACAAAATTTTATCCATCTAGCTATTCAAGTTTTTGAGTTATAGTGTTGGCATGACCGCGGACAGACAGACTTCCCGTGGACGGATTTTGTCCAAATTTTGATAGAAACCTACA
Source organism: Araneus ventricosus (assembly GCA_013235015.1). NCBI lineage: Eukaryota > Metazoa > Arthropoda > Arachnida > Araneae > Araneidae > Araneus > Araneus ventricosus. The sequence goes on from BGPR01012500.1 coordinate 40,983, forward strand.
CATTATGTGTCAAGTTCACATACCAAATTTCATCCCCGTAGCTCTAATAGTTTTCGAGTAATCGTGTTCACAGACAGACAGACATGATTCCAAAATTGTGTTTTTCGGACTCAGGGAGGTCTAAAACGTGGAGATTCGTCAAAATCTCGAGTTCGAATATTTTGACGATTACAATACTTTCTCTTTGGATACTTCGTATACGAGAAAGTAAAAAAATCGCTTTGAACCGTTGCGTTGGTCAAAAATTATTGTGTATGTTTCATCTGATGAAATTTAACAAAAATTTAAAACTGAAGTATATAGGCATGAAAACCCTTCATAGCTTGGACTTGAGCTAACAGTAGGTTCAAATTTTTTAGCAACGCGGGGAAGGGGAAACGGCACCTTTGGGGAAGTATACTAGAAAGTTTAGGGGAACACCCAGCTGGTTCTTTCAAGCCCGCCCAAGAAGCAATGCGATTAATATTAGCATGCTGAAATCAATGGGTTATTAACAAATGTTAATTCCTTGATATTGTTTACTTGCGTCAGCCGCATTTACGCCCGCTGAGTCTTCAATGAATATTGTGTGAAACGGAGGGTTAACTTAAAAAGAAACCATGGAAGTTCTCCCCCCTCAACCTCTTCGTATACTCCCAAAAGGTGCCAGCTCTCCCCGCGTGGCTAAAAAAAATCTCAACCTACTGTTTCAGAATCCAATGACTATCAGAAGATTTTTTCATTAGACGAAAACTATCTAGGTAAAACGCATTCATAGTACACCGCTGGTTTCACTCTCAATGTCCTGGCAAAAACTGACCTTACCTGCTCCTGCGCATTAGAAGACGTCTTAGTACGCATGCGCGTGAGATGACGGATCTTTTCAAATTATACAGACCGACAGACAAATAATCTTGATGGATTTATTCTGCAAAATTTTATATGTTCCCTATTTCATGGTGATAAAATTGTGTACAAAATTTTATCGATTTTGCTATTCAAGTTTTGAATATAGTGTCTTACATGACCACGGACATACCGGACGTGGACGGATTTTATCCAAAATTTGATAGAAACCAGCAAATTATGGGTCAAGTTCACATACCAAATTTCATCCTTGGCTTCTAATAGTTTTCGAGTTATCGTGTTCACAGACAGACAGACACACAGAGAGACATACAATTTCTAAAATTGTGTTTCGGACTCAGGGAGGTCTAAAACGTGGAGATTCGTCTCAAACTCCTCGAGTTCGAATTTTGATGTGATTACAATACTTTCTTCTTGTATACTTCGTATACGAGAAAGTAAAATGAGTAGTCTACAAAGAGAGTTTTGAATTCGTTTTAGTTCCACAACCCTTCAGAATTGGTGTACTGTCGTTAGATGCAAAATACCAGTAATGGATGTCTAAGGTTTTAATCGGAAAAATTGTTGACTAAACTGCCTCCCACCGTCTGGTTAACTACTTGGTTGTAATTGTATTTTGCGCATCTTGAGTACTGGATTTATCAATGGCAAGGCAAAAAAAAAGGCATAAAAGAACGTGTAGCAGAAACAGAAGACGGGAAGTCATGCCCCAGAGCGCTCCTTTCGCTCTAATATTCCTGCTGAGGCCACCTCCGTAAGTCCCTGAAGAGCCCTACATCGGATCAGGTATAGGAAGAAGGGCTAACCCCTCCAGTCCTTTTAGAGCTGGCCGAGCCAGAAGATCCTGCAAGGAATTAGATGTACACCCTTTTCAGAAACAGTTTAATCTTCCAATAAGAAGTAGCTGTATTTGGATTGTACTAAGTTAGCACCTTTTAGTTTCTCGTATAATGAAGTACAAGAGAAAGTATTGTAATCGTCAAAAAAATTCGAACTCCCTCGACTTTGACGAATTTATTGTTTTAGACCTCCCTGAGTCCAACTGAAAAAACACAATTTTGAATCATGTCTGTGTGTCTGTGAACACGATGACTCGAAAATATTAGAGCTACGTGGGGATGCAAATTTGCTATGTGGTCTTTAAACATAATTTTGTGGTTTCTATTAAATTTTGGACAAAATCCAAGAGAAGTCTGTCTGTCTGTCTGTCCGCGTCATGCTAACACTATAACTCAAAAAACTTGAATATTAGATGACAAAAAATTTGCTACAGTTTTATCGCTCAAGCAATGTTGGTCTTGTATAAAATTTTAAATATTGTCAAAAAAAGAGTGTTCAAATGATATTATCTTAATTTCTTTTAATCCGTTTCTCATGCGCATGCGTAATTGGTAGTTATCTGTTATTGTTAGAATCATTCTTATTTACAATAATAAATAATGTTTTCAAATATAAATTGTAATAATTTCTTTTTTATTGTAAATAAAATTCAAAACTGTTCATTATTTCCAAATCTTTTATCTCACGCTTCTGCAATTATTAATGGTTGTGGTAGTATAAATTGTTTTCCTTTGGGACCCAATCTAAAAGCAGAATTTTCGCTTTTTGTGTTCACATTGTACTTTGTCGGATCGCACTTGTTTCAAAGTAATATCTTTTTTGAAACGCGGCGTCAGATATTTTGATTTTGTCATTTGTTTGTTTCGTCTCTGTATAATAGCTACAAAGAGAAAGTATTGTAATCGTTAAAAAAAAAAAAAAAAACCAAACTCGAGATTTTGACGAATCTCCACTGAAAGTATACGAGAAAGTTTAGGGAGACCACTTTGCTGGTTTTGTTTGTAACCTCTACATTTAGCACATGTGCAAACATTTTAGTACTAAAGTATTAGTAATTTATGTAAATACTTGCTTCAATAAAATCCTGAAAGGTTAATTCTATAACATTTCGATACACTAAAGCCCTTTAAATTTTCAGAGATAATGAATCGTTTTTCACATAACGAATAATGTCTACGAAAATAATAGAAGTTTAATTTTACATGCCATAGAGAAACTAATAAAGTTATAAATTTTAATCCATGCTTGAATCAGTATTTTTCCCCGCAATAGCGTATCCCCTAATTTGCAATGAATTTTAACTTTGTCATACGGTATTAATAAAACATTATTAAACTCTTTATTACTGGTAAATTTTGATTAATATATAAAGATAGCAAAGAAATTATGTACTGAATTATATTAAGGAATATTAATAAATATATTTATCACTTGCTTTGTATGATTTTATCTGTGTTAGCAAAAGATTTACTTTAATGTTTAGAGTTTCTTTATATACTGTCTATGGGCAAAAAAAGTGAATGAATCTAATTTTTTTACCCTTTATCTGTATGCATGTGGGATTTTTTTTCGATTGATTAAGGATTTGTATGAAGGTTTTATATTATTTTTTCAAATGATATTTTGGTCTCTTACAAAAAAAATTTTGATTCTCTAATTCTTCATACATATTTAAGGAATTTAAAGGAATGCACCAAATTCCTTTCTTGTGAAAATTGGCGAAATTTAAAAAAAAAACATTTGTGTAAACTTCAACAACCCAAAAAAAAATGCTTCATATGTTATTCTTTAAGTTTATTCAATTTTAATCTTTTCACTCCCTCGGCATAAAGTTCCCTGAAAAGAAAAAATGAGGATCCCATTTTCAAAAAGAAAGAGGGGTGGGGGCGTGCAGTTTCTGGTATTTGCCCCAAGCATGCATTTTATGCTACTGCAAGAAAATGAAAAAGTAACATTATTAACGTATGAACTGCTATCTACATTTGAACTAACTTAAAGAGGAATTTGAAATTATGTCTGAATAACCAAACCTTAGAAAAGCTAGATGAATGAAATTTGCAGCTGTGGGTCT